>JAWPHD010006984.1:0-136051 GCA_037043455.1 Cyrtodaria siliqua
CGTAATTTTCTATTATAGTATGTATGTACTTCGTTGTCTCAGTTTTGATAGCAAGAGGTTCAGAATCTCCAATAATGCGGTGTTTTGAAATCCTAACTTTAATATATCATGAATTGTAACACTGTTCATGGTAATTGGAAACTATAATTTTATTATTCGTAGCACATTTAAAGACCAATGCATTAAAATAGAATGAATCAATGATTGAATGGTGTTTTACGGCACGTCGACACATAAATAGGTCATATTGTGCGCAAAAACTGATGAAAGATGAAGAAATGAAGGATTAATTAAACATTAATGTAAATATATCAAGATAAAACTATTAAAAAATAAAGGATGATATGGTAGTAATATAAACTATATATGTAAATCAACAAATGCCCGAAAACGGGTGCATTAAAATAGAATTGTATATACATACTCGTATACATGGACTACACTTAATATTGTGATAAGGTATTTCAATCCATAATGTTAGCCACATTGCATTCTTCAAGTGAAAGAAAAGAAGGTCTGTGTTTGAATAACCTTTGTTTAATTAGTTATTGTATATTGAGGATAGAGCCTGGCGGGGATATCTTTATTTACACTGTCCCGTTGAATTGGCATGACAATAGGGTATGAGTGAGGTTTGGTACACCCTGGCGGGGATATCTTTATTTACACTGCCCCGTTGAATTGGCATGACAATAGGGTATGAGTGAGGTTTGGTACACCCTGGCGGGGATATCTTTATTTACACTGCCCCGTTGAATTGGCATGACAATAGGGTATGAGTGAGGTTTGGTACACCCTGGCGGGGATATCTTTATTTACACTGCCCCGTTGAATTGGCATGACAATAGGGTATGAGTGAGGTTTGGTACACCCTGGCGGGGATATCTTTATTTACACTGCCCCGTTGAATTGGCATGACAATAGGGTATGAGTGAGGTTTGGTACACCCTGGCGGGGATATCTTTATTTACACTGCCCCGTTGAATTGGCATGACAATAGGGTATGAGTGAGGTTTGGTACACCCTGGCGGGGATATCTTTATTTACACTGCCCCGTTGAATTGGCATGACAATAGGGTATGAGTGAGGTTTGGTACACCCTGGCGGGGAGATCTTTATTTACACTGCCCCGTTGAATTGGCATGACAATAGGGTATGAGTGAGGTTTGGTACACCCTGGCAGGGATATCTTTATTTACACTGCCCCGTTGAATTGGCATGACAATAGGGTATGAGTGAGGTTTGGTACACCCTGGCGGGGATATCTTTATTTACACTGCCCCGTTGAATTGGCATGACAATAGGGTATGAGTGAGGTTTGGTACACCCTGGCGGGGAGATCTTTATTTACACTGCCCCGTTGAATTGGCATGACAATAGGGTATGAGTGAGGTTTGGTACACCCTGTCGGGGAGATCTTTATTTACACTGCCCCGTTGAATTGGCATGACAATAGGGTATGAGTGAGGTTTGGTACACCCTGGCGGGGATATCTTTATTTACACTGCCCCGTTGAATTGGCATGACAATAGGGTATGAGTGAGGTTTGGTACACCCTGGCGGGGAGATCTTTATTTACACTGTCCCGTTGAATTGGCATGACAATAGGGTATGAGTGAGGTTTGGTACACCCTGGCGGGGATATCTTTATTTACACTGCCCCGTTGAATTGGCATGACAATAGGGTATGAGTGAGGTTTGGTACACCCTGGCGGGGATATCTTTATTTACACTGCCCCGTTGAATTGGCATGACAATAGGGTATGAGTGAGGTTTGGTACACCCTGGCGGGGATATCTTTATTTACACTGTCCCGTTGAATTGGCATGACAATAGGGTATGAGTGAGGTTTGGTACACCCTGGCGGAGATATCTTTATTTACACTGTCCCGTTGAATTGGCATCACAATAGGGTATGAGTGAGGTTTGGTACACCCTGGAACCTGGTTTAAACTATTTTTCTTTTTATTGGTGTTTGCTTTAACTGCATGGAAACAATTACAGGTTACAGTCAATCGAAACCAGTCCCCATTGTCATACCTACTTATGTTCTTTGTAGCCTCCTGCCCGAATTAAATTAATAATTCTAAATATTGCAACATTCACAAACATGAGGAAAGTGGTCCTATAGAAATCACAGCACCCAAACGAAATGGCACCGTAGATCCGTACCGTACCACAAACAAAGAACAAATTAACTACACAATGAACAATACAATGCACAACAGAAAGAGTGGTGAAAACAGGGTTACCGACTTGGAACGGTCAGTAGGCAATATGGTCCACTGGTTAGCTGAAATGGATTGTAAGTGTATTCAACCTCGCTATTATCCTGTCTTCAGCGACAAAAATGACAAGACAGTGTAAATAAAAGTACATCCCATCAAAAGGAAATCTACAACATTAAAATCCACATCCAGAGAAATCAGGAAACGATACACGCGTATGTTATTGTAAAGATATCTAAACATACATAAGTAGAAACACCTCAGGATGTATTCAGAATTGTACTGAACAACCACAGCAGTTGATTCCCATGAGTAAAACAATCTAGGGTACGACCAGGAAAACCGAGGGACGAAGGTTCACGCACCAACCTCACCTTTCAGGGTTTCAGAAGGTGCAATCATGGAGTCCCACGAGGTTGTCTGGTCATTGCACAAGAGAAAAGTGAAGCAGAGTTACTGACTGTAGACGAGTCAATCACCAAACATGAAGTGCGCTGTAATACTAAAAGGTCGTACAAACCAATTTTCACCAAGAAACTGGAGTCTTGATACGATATCATGCATGCATTTACAAAACAGAACATTATTTAAGTTACCGTTATCGTGTTTGTCGACGATTCTAAACAAATATTTGCAGAGTAATAAATCATTTTTCCTTCCACTTTATATTGCAATTACTCTCAGGGATTTATAACACGTGTTGTCTTAACCATTCGAGTGATGTTGATAGTGGGTAGTCATCTGGCAAATTTCAGGACGTTGTATTTTTTATAGTTAATGATCTATTAACGTTTAAATTACTAGGACGATTTATGCCATCGACTGTGCGTGTACTTTATACACATAAAAAACTGCCAGGACCCTGCTATTATTCTTCGTGAATTTGATTTTATATGTTTACTGGCTACTATCTGTTATATTTGATTTAATGATAGTAGTTCCGTTGAAGTCGTACGGGCGGCTTCAACGTTACAATAACCAAGATACAATAACGTCTACAATACTTTCCTTAATTTGTTCTGCTAAGATAAATGCATATTCTCGTCTCTGCCAATTCTCTTCTTTTATATCATGTATGGTGGCCAATTGCGCGAATAAGATGGGTGAACACAATCAATGACGTCGATCGTATTAAGACAGCAATGGCAAATTACAACATATTGTTGCATTTATCACAAACGTTTAGCAGAGTCATTCCAATATGTTTTTTACGAACAACCAAAGCTAAATTTATTGCGAAATAACAATTAGAAAATAAAAAGTTGGGGAATTAAACAGATTATATCTATCTAAACATGGCATTGATGGTAATAAAACATATATTTCATAGTGCTCTGGTTACCTTGCACTGAGCCAGTCTTGCACGAACTAACTGACTTAACCATCGTAATATTGAAATGCTGTGTTTGAATTTACGGTATTATAAAAACAAAACAATAATACATCAATATCAACATTATTGTCGTTCTCTTTTTGTGTTAGTACACATTAATGTAATTGATGCTCCATCTTAACTAAGCACACCTTCGTATTGGATATTTGTTGCAATAATACACTTAAAAGTGTCGTGATACATTGGTGTTAACTGTTATTAAAGAGACGAAGACCCTGTGGTGCTAATGGACCATTAACTTTGATTAATGTATGCCCTTGAGTGTAATCATATGTTACACTCGAAATACAAAGATGATGTTCAAACGTAGTACAATCATCTATGACTGTTATCAAAGGCGTATTTTTACACTCCTGTAATGAAGCATGACATATTATGCTGACAAAATCAACCACTTATTCCCATCGAAAGGAAATCTGTTACAATAAAGTCCACATCCAGAGCAATTAGGAAACGATACAAGTATATGTTATTCTAAAGATCTATAAAAAAAACATAATTAGAAATGATGTATCCAGAATTGTACTGAACAACCACAGCAGTTGCAACCCAAGGGAAGACTAGAAAACTTAGGTTCAAGCACCAACCTCTCCTTTCAGGGTTTCAGAAGGTGCAATCATGGAGTCCAACGAGTTTTTCCGGTCATCGCACAAGAGAAAAGTGAAGCAGAGCTGCTGACTGTAGAGGGGTCAATCACCAAACATGAAATGCGCTGTAATACTAAATGGTCGTATCCTTTTCTGACGAATTTCCTGATTAATTAACGTATCTCTCTGACTAGCAGGTGACACACTCAACATGAAATCTCTTTCATAACAGTATAAAACAAATCTGCGACAAGAGGCGCACAGTTAGTACCCATAGGACTACCAACAATCTGGCGGTAAACTTGGTCATAGTCAGTTTCATACAATATTTATTAAACTTGTTAAAACGTTTATCAAAAGAGGTTATGACCCTATCATTTGCAACGTATGGCATGTTTATTTGTTGACCCATTTAATGTTCGCCACTATGCTTTTCTCTTTGATTGTGCTATTACCGGACATATTGAGGACATTATGATGATATCTACTTAAATCCTTATAGGACGGTAGCGTTTGATGTTTGTCTTTAGACTTGTCTGCTCGTACCTTTAACGGTTTGTTCTCTTGTTGCTCTGCCTTCTGCCAAGTCACTGAGTACATACTTTTTGACAGTCTATGCTTTTGTTTTTTACGATCATTCATGTGTGTTACTTATATTGTCTATTAATGCTGCCCTGTTTGTTAGAGATTGTAAACTGGCGGCGATTTCTTTATTTATACTGTCTCGTTTATTGGGATGACTATAGCGTAAGAGTGAGGTTTGGTGCACCTTCTGTGTTTTGTGGTTGACTGTCCTCCTTGAATGATACTTTCCCTGTCCGATCCTTTTATATTTTTTTAGAACCGGGTATAAAACCCCAGTCCAAGGCGATAGCCCTATTCTCAACCCTTTTGATTTTGGTGCCTTATCTTGCCTTTTATTTATCTTTTATTAAGCTATTCATTGTTTCTGTGTGTCTTTGTTGTTGACTGTCGTCCTTGAATGCTACATTTCCTGTTCGATTTGTATATCTTCTTATAGTATATCTAATAAAGATGTTATCTAAAAGAAAAGATAACACTCTACAAACATCGTCACACGTCCACTTATCATTAGGGGCGTTTGTAATTAACGATCTGCCATTACTAAAGCAAGAAAGATAGTCCTTTCCCTAGTAAATGTCTTCTGTATAAGCTGAACCAGGTTATGTGATAGAGTAATGTATATAAATAAATACTGAAAAGTGGCTCCCTTGGAAGCAACAAACACAAGCAAGAGAAAAAAGTAGCAGACTCGGTTCATGAGGGGTAATGTAAAGTGCAACACCTCTCACGCCTCCTAGCAACGGCTTAAGCGATATTCTACATTAAAGCCACAAAGAATAGGTTTGATGATCCCAAAGGACCAGTAAGTAATTACACTACTGATTTGTAGTCGGGCGACTTTTTACGGCTGCCACACAGCACTAAACAAACGATATGTGTGTGTGAATGTCAATAGATACTAAAAAGTGGATCCCTTGGAAGCAACAAACACAAACAAGAGATAAAAGAAGCAGACTCGGTTTTATTGTATCTGTTTATGAGGGGTTCATGAGGGGTATAGCGGTTAGATACAATCGTAATTGACCTCGTGGGTAATACTTTATTTATTCTTAGTCTACTTTTCCAAGTGTATATGCAGTCATCATTAAAATTGCTGAGTGTTTCGAAAACTTTAATTTTCGCTGAAAACTGAGTGTATATGTCCCACCCTCTATGATAAGTTACTGATTCCTTACATGCTCCGTTCAAAAATACACAGAAGGACAAAACATGGAAATAAAGAGTAAAACAAAAAACAACAACAGTTTATGATAAGTATACGGGTAAACTATTTCAAAATGTAATTGTCATTTTGATCAATAAACTTTTTATTTGTTTTCAATATGTTTTCACCAAATCAACGATGACAGTCAAATATAAATGTAATTATTTCGAAAAGTGTCATGAAGATTTTGCAAATGATCTCCTTTTCAATATTCAGTATTTATTTACACATTTAGGTCTCAATATGCTTTTCCGATATCTGATAAGCATCAAGGCTGTTTGTTTTGATGGATAAAAAGGCCGCATGGACAGAAATACATGTTGTTGTTCCTTTTGTTCTTTTAAAAACAGATTGTAGACAATATGTACGGTTCATAAACTTGTTACAAGTATATACTATGTTATAGGGCCTCCCTTAAGTGTTTTCCAGTATGACTGCAATCTAAGTTCAGGAATGATCATCGCAACAATATCCCACGAGCTCTACATGATTAACCAAAATAGGGCTACTTAATTATTTTTCAATATGGCCACGAACTCTAAGTTAATGATACAAGCTGAAAACAGCTCACGAACTTCCCTGATCTGTTATATGTGTGTGGTTGTTAAAAAACAAACACATACACAAATAAAAGCAAAAGAGAAATGCAAAACAAGGTTTGCAACACAAATAAAAGTCATGGATATTCAGCTAAATTAAAACATCAACATCTATATCAGTTTTTATCGAACAAATTAGAACGAAACGAAAAGCATGGGTATAATAATGAAACCAATGTAACATTAATTAGACATCAGCGATAGACCAACACACGGGGAAGTCGCTATCTTGGATGAAACATTAGTATTTTGTTCAGTCTTTAACATGTCTGTAATTTTATTATTTTTATATTGAGTAATACTTGTATGCTATTAATTTTACATTAAACTACTGCGGGTGTGTGTGAGTGTACAGACTGTAACCAAGGCTAATGACTCACGTGTGTTAAATGAAGCAGCAGCAACAGAACTAGCAGGAGTATCTACATTGCCATCACCATCATCATCGTCTTTATCCTCATCTACAAATTCATCATCGAGTTTATACAATTTCAGCATGCATACATTGCGTTCATCATCATTTTACCTTTGTGGAGTTTAGTGCTCTTTAGTCAGAAGTGAGTGAACGCAGTTTGTTTCAGGTTTCAAATCTGTTTGAAGCGAAACTACTTCACAGCGTACTTGTAAAAGAAATCATAATTTCAATAAATCAATGGCTTATTGTTTCACTGTAGCACCGCAGACGCGAACACTAGTGTAACATATAAAACATAAATAAAACAAATGGGTCTACTAATTGTTTATCACAAACATGGATCATAATAATGACAAGAGTCGGTAATGTTTCTATTAGAAACCACTTACGATATGCAGACAATGATTTTCCAAAACTTGGTTAATTTTAGAGATTCTGAAGAGCACTTTATGTTACGGGCAGAAAATAACCCGCTCTTGAGAAAAAGATCACATTATTTGGCAACAGCTGTCATATGATTGTTAATACGGTTAATGATTATTAAAGCATGTGGGCGTATTGTAATCTACAGAATTCAAGATAGTGATTTACGTGAGCATGGAGAGGGTAACTGATATTACAAAACAAGCAACCACGAAATGGCTTGACACATATGGAGTACTAATTTCTTTTTGAATGATTAGCCAGACAGCATCAGTACGGTGTTAATGCATGACCTTCTTGTGTGGTGAATTAAAACGTAGGGCACCACTCAGACGTAGTTACCTATGTCTGTGTATTACTCTGTGGCCTTGTTTAACTTGGTCAAAAATATTTCATGTTAATTTAGAACTGTACATGTATCTCAATTACATGTTAAAAGAAACAGCTGATTGTATAGTGTGGTTTTTGTTTGGGTTCATACGGAAGAGAACCAATGACACGTTTATAAAATTAAAGTATTAACACATATTGCCCGCCAGTCCAGGAAACTGAACCCGCTCCAAAAGAATGTATTATATCTACTGATTGCTCAAGTAAATTCAGTATAATACATAACCCTGCTCAATTACAAGAATATTTTATTGTCCCATCTGCTTTACTTTTCTCGACAAAATACTAAATATAAGTATTACATACGAATGTTAAGGATTAGAACAATATGGAACAACATTTTCTAAATCATGCGAATGTTTTGTATTTTGTAATTGTCTGTAATATAAAGTATTTGAACAAGCTGCTCAACGAATATTATTCCGCAGTGAGTCTGTTTTATTTATAACTTTTCGCAATGAAGTTAACACCTATGTGTATGTCTTTATTTAAGGTTATGGTTCGCCTATTTAACATGTCGAACTGACTAAAGCTTTATTCAAGTTGCCATGATCGATGTTACAGCACAGGTTTCTAGCTATACATAATAAGTTGTGTGATTCAAAATTGGATCACTAAGTCGTATGCGAATTGACAATTAAGCGTATTTTTGGCTGGGTAGTACATATAATGGTAGAAAAAGCAATCGTTACTGTGTGTATAAACCTACATTAGCAACACGGAATGCTTTTCACAAACATATAGATCAATTCAAACGGGATTACGTTCACAGGGCCGTGTATGAGTATTGAAGAGCCCATTAAATCATTATGTGGTCCCACCTTAATTCCATTAAGCGATGGTAAAGCTTATATTAGCAGAATTTTATAATAAATATTTCGCCTATAAAACACGTTTAAAAACATCTTTACTGAAAATATTGCGATAATCTGTTTAAACTTACCTATTAAATGTTTCATACCCCAGCTAACCCCGTTTTCGCTTCTTGGAGAAGGAGTTGGATGGGGTATGAAGTTAATACTCGAATTACGTAATGTAATAAGTATTAATACACATCATGTAGTAGTGTAATTATTACAAATAATTCAACACAATTAAACGGATACATTACGCTCTTGTTTCGGCTGTTGCTTTTAGGATGCTATCGAAGTAAAAACTCAATAATGGAGACCACATTGTATTACACTGACCTTATAATATAAACACAAATAATCGAACAGCTACCAACAATTATGCAGTCTCACCTGTTCACCATTGTCCCGCGTTACTGTGCGGATCGTGTTTGTTTTTTCCTTGAAGACATTAATATGATACAAACAATTTTACAAAAATATAGAACAACTGAAAATTTGAATATTTGATTTTGTATAGGAAATACGAGGCTCCCGATAGGTTCCATTTTCAACATGAAGAAAGTGTCCCCTTCATAATGTTTGCATCTGTAAAATGTATATACAGTAATCTGGGAATGTACTGGCTCAAGTCAGGCTCAAGTCAGTAGTATCACATTTCCCCATGTTTTCCGCCTTGATATATATTATGATATGTTGCCATATTCACACTATATATTTTTTCTCCGAACAGCTATTTTACACCGTTCTTGCTTCTGTTTAATACCAGTTCGCTAAGTCAATGAACAGATTGAACTTTTGAAATGTGTGAACAATACTAAGCAGAACTCATTAGTGGAAAAGAACGTTCAACGGCAAAGTCATCGGGCTATTAGAGTCAGCATAGAAAGGTGTTTTCATTTCAAGTCATTGCACTTCGCCAAGTCATTGAACGTCGCCGCGGTAAAATGGTAAGCGATGATTACTGACTTTAGCTATAGGAACACATTTTGCACTTAGTCTATTTTTTGATTGATTGAATTGGATTTTATAGTCGCACCAACAGCTAAGGCCATATGGCGACTTTCCAGCTTCCATTGGTGGGGGAAGACCCCAGGTGCCCCTCCGGGCAATTTTCGTGCACGGGCGGACACCTGGGTAGAACCACCGACGTTCCGCAAGCCAGCTGGATAGCTTCCTCACATAAAGATTCCTAGGCCCCTGAGGGATCGATCCTACAGCGGTGAGGGGCAAGTGATTTGAAGTCAGAGACGTTAACCACTCGGCCACGGACGCCCCCCTATTTTTTGAATAATGTTATCGGTAACATCTGACAATACGAAAATAAAGTTAATTGCATGCCAAAGATCGCCATAACTACGGACACATATACAAATAGATGCAACGGTATATAGCAATATCAGTCAGATAACGTACCACTTAAAACATACATCTTTATGAAATGTCGAGTAGGACATCGGGAACAAAGACGGGTTGGCAACAGGTGTACCGTCTTGCATGGTCAGTTGCAAACAGTCCAATTCGAACGTTTTGGCTTTTTATAAATTAATGCTATTTATTTAAAAAATAAATCCGGACTCGGGACAGTAAACGTGTATTTTCTAATTTCATTCACCATTTTAAGAATAGGTTTTATCTAGATAGACTAGTTTTGATGTGAAATAATGAATATTGGTAGATTATATAACGTAATGAGTATAATGTTTGTTTTAAATAACTAGTTCGATTTTAACTTTGCTTATATGTACAATTGTTAAGAGGGTTCACTAACTGACGTGGTTGACCAAAACTACTTTTTAGTTGTGTGTACAGAAATCATTTTAATTGTATTTACATAGTAACACAGTATGCGTTTGGTGTTGAAGTATTTATATTTAAGCTTACTAAATATGATTTCGCTGCATTGGAATGTAACCGTATATAATAATCAAAATGTATTCTGCCTAAAATGATCTGCATTGTTTTGATATCTCAGTTGTATCATTTGCAACGCACTGCATGCTTGGTGGTGGACCCATTTACAGTTCGCCTCTATGCTTTCGTCTTTAATTTTGCGATAACCGGACAGGCTGTGGAACCTATGATGACGTCTACCTAAAGCTCAAAAGGACGGTGACGTTTGACGTTTGTCTGCAGTCTTGTTTTGACGTGCCCTCAATGGTTTATTCTCTTGTTGCTCTGGCTTCTGCCAAGTCACTGAGTACCTTCTTTGTGGCTTTCTAGGCTATTTCTGTTTTTGTATTTATGTATAACCGAGCATCTTCGTGTTTTACTTACATTGCCTATTAATGCTGCCTTGTTGGTTAGAGAATAGTTCATGGTGGGGATTTCTTTATTTACACTGTCCCGTTTTATTGGGATGACAGTAGGGTATATATGTGTGAGGTTTGGTGCACCCTAGAACCTGGTTTAAACCCCCAACGGCCTTTTTTCCACTGACCATTACAAGGCGGTAGTCCTTTTGCAACCCTTTTGTGATGTCTTATTTGGCCTTTTATTCATCTTTAAAGTTATTCTTTGTTTCTGTGTATGTTTGTGGTTGACTGTCGTCCTTAAATGGTACTTTTCCTGTTCGATTTTTATATCTATGTTTAAGAATGCTCGGAGAGGAGTCGGTTGACATATCAAGGACACAAGTACTCGTTATTATGAAGCACTATCTGAAGTTGTTATCAAATAAATACTGATAAGGGAAGTTCTTGGAAGCAACAAAGAGAATAAAGTAGCAGTCTCGGTTTTATTGAGTCTGTTCATGAGAGGTGATGTTTCTTAGCGACACCTCTAATGCCCACCAGGACCGGATTAAGCAGTATTCTACAACCGTCATTAGGCTCGTTGACACATGCAGCTACTGATTAACTTTTCTTTACTTACTGCTTGTTACAGAAATCGATTTTCTACATCTTGGGAATAACATCAGATGCAAATTGATTAAACGCATTTGACCAGCCGCCTTTTTGTGTCTGGCCAACACAGTCGATTTTGAATATATTACATGAAACACAGGAAAAAAGGTATGCTTCCGAACATATTCCGAATTATCTTATTTTTTCAGATTGAGTAAGGATAATGTGCATCGCACTTATATGAAGATACAAGTAATTATGTTAAGAATAACACACTTTATTATATAACCTATAAATAGACGCGTTTTCATTGGCTAAAAAGTAATTTTTTAGAAAAAATATCTAGCGATATTGACCTGTTTTTTTGATATTGACCTGTTTTTTTGATATTGACCTGTTTTATATAATTGTTTTTTTGATATTGACCTGTTTTATATAATTGTAAATTGAGGGTTATATAATTTATGTTTGTCCAGACTTTTAAACAAAAAACATCCAATGCTCTACTAAGCTTGTATGGGGAAAAATGATATAACAACACTGATATGAGTTGAATATGGGCATTTATTTAATGCCATAAAATTATCTTTTGTATGCAAGAAGAAAAAGCATATATCCAATGCCATATACATACATATTATGATAATATTTTGATATCATGATAATTCAAGCATTTTTGAACTTATCTGGCTAACTAAAAACCACCAGAACGATATTGAATTGTAAAGCATATGATAATATGGAGAACAAATATGAATAATGTAATTTATATGATAATTTGGGGAACAGAAGAGGAGATCCGACTGATAATTTTCCAAAGTTGGTTGGTGGAAAAGAAAGGGGAATGGGGGTGGGATCAAAGAATAAATGCGTGTAACAGCATGTCGACAGAGAAAAAAGGTGAAGGTCACCATGTCGTTTTCATGAGCTATTAATAGTAACAGTAGCTAATAATAGTAACAGTCGGATCAACTCGATTAGTATTCCCCATGCACAATCAAGTTCTGGCACATAAATCATTTTATGTCACATAAAATTTATTTATGTTTGTCCAGACTTTTAAACAAAAAACATCCAATGCTCTACTAAGCTTGTATGGGGAAAAATGATATAACAACACTGATATGAGTTGAATATGGGCATTTATTTAATGCCATAAAATTATCTTTTGTATGCAAGAAGAAAAAGCATATATCCAATGCCATATACATACATATTATGATAATATTTTGATATCATGATAATTCAAGCATTTTTGAACTTATCTGGCTAACTAAAAACCACCCAAGAGTGGGTTGCCTGTAGCAACTCACGAAAGGCCAGACGAAGAAGAGCATGGGATGTTAATATAACATGATAGAAACAACAAAGTAAACAACTGTATATGGACGTATTCCATGATGTTGAATGTATTATCCCTCGGGGAGAATAACAACAAGAAAAGTAAAAATTGCAAATTATGCTCGATATGACTAAGCATCTTCCGTGGTATGGAATATTACAAAATACTTATTACACGCGTTTTGTAAATACATGTATCTTAAAAATGTCGCCACAGATAGGTCGCCTAAGACAATCCAATCATGTCGCATTACCATACAAAAATTTATGTGCGATATAAACCTGTTAGCAGCGTGACGTGTAACAATCACGTCATTCATAACTGCTAGTATGAGAAGAAATAAAAACATGGTGTTCATATATATAAGTATATAAACACATTGGGTGATGACCAAACAATAAAATGAAACGTGATGATCAAAACGGTACAATGAAACAAAAGATTGACTTTAACGTCATGTTGAGACATTAGGTCCATAATATTATGCATACTTGTATAAGGTAAATATAGCGAAAGTAGGTTGAAAGTGAAAATAACAATCTTAATATAGGAACGTGTTCCTGTATGTGCAGATAGCTTAAACAAACTAAAAGTAGTGGCTACTACCAGACATCATACGTACTGTCAGATGTTTTTCTGTCCCATACACCTGTCGTTTAAACCGATCAGGTCTTCACAAATAATACAAGGATCCATTGCACATGAATGTAATTGTCTTCAGTTAATATTACACATGTAAAATGTTCATATCCCACCGTTATAACAAGTTGAAAAAACATAACTTGAAGAAATCACATAAACCAGTTGCCTAAGACAATCCGGTATTCACAAATGGCTGAGTAAGAAATGGTGGAGAGTATCCATTGAGCATGTATATAAATAAATGTCTTCAGCATCCTGTCGCCTAAGTCGATCAGGAAAAGACAATTGTGCACAACATTGTTCAATATTCGTAAAGCCATGGTGGGTATCCGGCATTATATTTTCTTGGTAACCCCTAGTGAAACCCTGTCAGGACGGATGTAGTGAGTGTATGCATTAGATTTCCATCGACCTAACAAACGAATCTGTTGGGATGTGTAGTTACAGGAATGTGCATATGTTGTGCCACCGATTCGAAAAGAATGTGGTGTATATAATGTTGGATCCAGACCTACATGGGCTACACATGACCTGAGCATGTTACGATATTCCAGGCTTGATATTGTATGACCATCCTCTTTAATGAAGAGGGGACCTGGTGTCTTTGGTCGAATCGAGAGATAATCTGTAAGGATCAACTCGATTAGTATTCCCCATGCACAATCAAGTTCTGGCACATAAATCATTTTATGTCACATAAAATTTATAAAACAGTTATGGACTTTTTAGCTGTTATACATGATGTTGATATGTACCAAAAAATCATTATTGACCTCGGCTATCGCCTCGGTCAATAATGATTTTTTTTGGTGCATATCACATCATGTATAACAGCTGAAAAGTCCATAATTGTATAATATTCAGTTTGATTATTTTCTTTTAAAATTCACCATGCTTTAGAGGACAAGAGGACTGTATCACTAATAGTTCCTTTACTGGTACATTTTCATAGCTGAAATCATATTTTATATGAATTGTTTTCTTTTAATTTTCCTTTATAAAACAATTAAGGTTTATAGGTATGTAGTTAAATACTGAAAAGGTGATCCCTTGGACGCAACAAACACAAACAAGAGAGAAAAGTAGCATACTCGGATTTATAGAAAAATCATGAAAATTAATTATAAGATGCAACACCTCGCACGACTCCTAGCACCGGCTTAAGCGATATTCTACTTTAAAGCAACAAAGAATGGGCTTGATGATCCCAAAGGACCAGTAAATAATAACACTACTGATTTGTAGTCGAGGCGGCATTTTTCGACCGCCACACTGCAGCAGACTAGAAATAAATGTAATTTACTGTTTTGTCGCTTTTGCTTTTCTCCAAAAACATTTTCAAATCTGAATGCCAGTTCCAAATGCCACACGACCGCCATCCCTTTGCACTATTAAATGTTGTTAAACAGATTTACCACACATTTAAACTTAACTAATTTGCATTTACCTGAGGCAGTGTATACAATATGCTGACCAGGACACACAACGACCCTCAATATCAACGATATAGCAACCATTTTTTACCAGGACAAGTGTAAGTACTTAATTTGTTTTTCACATACGTGCCTAGTTTCTCGTTCGTTTACTTTCTAATTGATTGAATAATTATTTCTACCTGACGTTCTCTGCTGAATTTCACAAAATATCTGCATAATGGGCTAGTTATAATAACTATTTGCTCGACTAATGGGGGCGCTTATGCCATAAACAAATGTTTCGAACTGTTGGTATGCAGATTTAAAAATAAAACTCGTCAAGTTTAATCATTTTTCGGAAAACGCAAAAAACATGGCATCTTTTGGATATATCAACATTAGTTTTAAGTGCAAGTACTTCAAAATGTAAAATGTTCAGGTTTAAAGTATATAAAGTAATACTTTAGTGGTAATACAAAGCCTACTTTTAATGCAAGCCAAATTAAAAGTAAGTGCATACCAATCTGTACAGCAGCTAGTTATGTGTTATAAATTACAATATATGTAGTCTATAATACTATGGTAATGGAATTTTAAAACTGTCTTAGTACGTACAGACTACGATCATTTGATTTGCTGTTTTATATTTGAAGAGTAAAATGTATGAACCGCTTTCAACTTAAGTCAATTAAATACCAGACAGAGTTTCCTGTATTTAGATGCGATGATTGAATTATAATGAAATCGATTTAAAAATACCGCTGCAATAAGGTATTTTAACTAATCACACGCCCAAACTATTAATTAATGTAGTCAGTACTTGATATTTTGTTGGCGAATCTAAGGTTAATTAAGTACCAGATGGACAAGGGATGTTAACTATGAGGTTCGTATACCTAATGTTATATTCCAAACATGCAACATGTAAAATGACCGGAAAGAGAAGTAAGTTTGATAATAAAACTTGAATCCATTGTATCCTCTACTTGTGTCTGATAGAGTCCCTATTGTTTGAGGTTTTCGCCTACAAGTGTGTACACTGTTCTTATTTCTGTTGATAACTAGATGCCTCGTAACATGAACGGATATGGCCTTGCACGTTTGACTACACACATCTGGGTTCTCTCCCTGGGATAGTTATGTCTGATGGGAATGTTCAACATCCATGTCATGCCTCTGTCACGACCGGGTCTTATCGTTTGCTGTTCCCGATAGATGTTTTTAAAGTTTTACGAAGACTCGTATCATAAGGAAATTGTGGAATAAACTATGTCCTAGAACTTCGCCCTGGATAATCTCGGGTTCATTTAAAGTTGGTCGGCATAAGTCATGGCAATCAAGAATGACCGCCATTGACAACTACCATCTTGAACCACCATAGCTTTACTAAACTGGGTTTGGCGTGTCTGTAAGGTACACGACTTTTCGATTTAATGATATCTTAAAACTCAACACATATTTTGGACTTTTATGGAACACCAAAACAGAAATACCCAAATAACATTTATGCATGCTGAAAAACATCATTATGATCAGTAAGCTTCAATATATAATGCATGACGGCACGTGTATTAATGCATGACGGCACGTGTATTCAGATCTGTTTTCATTAACTATAGATAACAATGTCGTTACAAAAGATATAAGCAACTATGTTTTAGATTAATTAAATGTACAGCCGTTATACCTTCCCACCATTATGTATGACATCCACAATATATAATAAATACAATGTGTTACCCAATCTGTTCATCACCAATCGAAAACCATCAGTAAAGAAAAGTACATGCATGTATATAAACTACGATGTTGACCACAGCAAAAGTTCGCCTTGGAGGTCATCATCTATTACTCAGATAATATCAGGGAATCATGCATTCGTCTAACTATTCGCCCGAAATAGGCAAATTATGACAGCATGCCAATGATTTTGACTCATCGTGAAATAAAAACACATCTTTTTCTATAGTCAGCACTGTCTCAGTATAAAGCTGAACGCCCTCTATCAAGGTAGAAAATAGATATTATATATTATTATATATTATATATTATATATTATATATTATATATTATATTGTATTATATATTATATTATTATTTATTGTATACTTTCATATTGTCCCGTTTAGTTTGCATTGAGCTAAGCGTGCAATATTCTACGATATTGCACGCATTCATATTGCACGGGAACTTTTGCTCGTGCTTGCTAAGAGCCGCGAAATAGAAATAAGGAACTACTTTCAAATAAAAATAACGGAATCCTTTCTATAGTGTCAACAAAAAAATACGAGTTTTTTTTCAACCTTTTATGGCAAAAAATTATAAATTAATTCAAATGGTCACTCACCCACTGTTTTTAACGTTATCAAATGGTAAACAAACTACAGAAAATCGCTTGTTGTTTTTAATGACGTCATCCGACGTCGACGTCATTTTCGCGCAAAATAATCATCCACACAAAATGAAACTGAATGGCAAGTTAGAAATTCCATCAAAAGCTATAAAAATAACACAAATGCAATGAAAAGTAATAGTCATACAATTAACATTGATCAAAAACAATATGAAAGTATACAATAAAAAGGTTATTGAATTAAACAACTCGTTCCAAGTAATATTTAGCCATACAAATGCAATAACCTATAATATTATATATAGATATATAATATATATATTATATTATATATTATATTACACACTAATATATAATATTATATTATAACAATAATATATTATAACACTAATATTATAACACTAATATATTATAACACTAATATATTATAACACTAATATATTATAACACTAATATATTATATTATATTTATATTATATTATATATTATATTATATATTATATAGAAGGTAATATAACACTAATATAGTATAACACATATATTATAACACATATATTATAACACTAATATATTATAACACTAATATATTATATTATATATTATTTTATATATTATATTATATTATATATTATATTATATATTATATAGAAGGTAGAAAATAGATATTATATATGACGATGACTCAATGATGGAACAGAGGTAACCTCAGAGGGTGACTTTTAACGTATGTAATGGTAGTAGTTACATACATTCGAATCCTTCCTACAGAAATATGACACTTATTTCATAAACAATATCAGTTCGATATGAACAAGCATGTCTTACAATTAATGCAGGGTGATGGCTTCAAAGTGCTGTAGATATATGGTGTCTGAAATACGATACACACAACCACATGCAACAGTATATGATGCGCCATAGGCAACGTCGTTTTAGCCTAAATACAGACTGAAACATTTCTTTAAATATCAGTTAACATTATTCTATATAATTTAGTTTTGTACAATACATGATTATTTTATACTTAAATAGCTATCAAATAGCAACCATGTATCAATTTGGTTTCCTTCAAAGTACAGGCCGAAAGGATACTTTTAGTAAATATTGTGTGTGTGTTTGTGTAATTCTAAGGTTTATAGTCCGTCCGCCAACGAACACGTCAGGGTATACCTGACGCGATGGGCACAAGTAAATATTGTATCCAGATAAATTAGATACGGTCGAAATAACGAACTACGTATTACAATAGAAACGTGGTCTCTCAATTTTAAACGGTTTTCGAAAGGTTTAGTTTAGAAATTAGCAGATGGCATCGAATTTTGGAGAAAGACATTGCCTTACCTTAGAAAATGGACACCGCAAGTGACGAAAATTAAAATGCGACGGACTGTGGTGAACTACTCAAATTATCTGCCAGCAAAAAAATAAGTGAAAGCAGGGAGTGTCACACGTCTATGATATTGAGGTCTCATTATAGTATGGTGTATTCACTGGGCGTTACCTCGGTAACAGCGCAAATGGGTTCTCCACGAAAACCAGTCACGGTTGCTCATCGTCAGTGGTATCGATTTCGTCACGAATAGTCAATGATTCTCAACGATGTATGTTTAGGTCTCATAACACACTTCGATTTTACTGTGTTGGCCATAGGCAGTAAAGTCCAATTTTCCATTCTGAATCAAGCATTTACAGTCTAAAAGTACTGTTTGGGAAAATACAGTTATTGCTGCACATAAATATCCACAAAATCTGGTATATAGCCCACTCTGTTTTTTTTTTAATGTGAGTGGTGGCAGTCAAGGTACTCTTTTCGGCTTTCACTAAACAGTTTGCACCTAAATTCATACGCATTTTGAGCACCCACACATGTGTCACAGTTTGCTGTCAGTGTCGTCTAATCGCTGTTCATCCAATCGCATACTATTGTTTTCTCACCTGCAACAAAAAAAGAAAATATCCATGGGCAATTACTAAAATATCTCAAACCGAAGAACACACCCTACTTTTTATGGTGTAGGAATCACCCTACAGTCACATACAAGGGAGCTAACTGTGTAGTGAGACCTTTACAGACGTGGATTTTGAATGAAAATGGTAAGTAGTTTGCTTTTTAGAGAGTTTTTCACGCGAAATACAGTCACATGCAAGGGAGCTAAGTGTGTAGTGAGACCTTCAAGGTCTCACAACACATTCCGATTTTTCTGTGTTGGCCTTACACAGTAAAGTCCAATTTTCCATTCTGAATCAAGCATTTACAGTCTAAAAGTATTTTTTTTGGAAAATACTGTTACTGCTGCACATAAAAATCCACAAAATCTGATACATAGCCCACTCCGGGTTTTTTTTAATGTGAGTGGTGGCAGTCAAGGTACTCTTTTCGGCTTTCACTAAACAGTTTGCACCTAAATTCATACGCATTTTGAGCACCCACAAATGTGTCACATGTTGCTGTCAGTGTCGTCTAATCGCTGTTCATCTAATCTCACACTTGTTTTCTCACTTGCAATAATGAAAAGAAAATATCCATGGGCAATTATTAAAATATCTCAAACCGAAGAACACACCCCTACTTTTTATGGTGTAAGAATCATCCTACAGTCACATACAAGGGAGCTAAGTGTGTAGTGAGACCTTTACAGACGTGGATTTTGAATGAAAATGGTAAGTATTTTGCTTTTTAGAGAGTTTTTCACGCGAAATACATCCTTATATACGCTAATAAGAGTTAACTAATTATGTTTAATAAAAGTGTTTTGTATAGTTTCTATATCAACCACATTTTATCAGGGCTTTATATAAAGCCCTGATTTTATACATCAATTTATAAAATGAAAGAATTCTTAAAAGGTTCTAAACGTGTAGCGTTCTAAACGTGTAGCACTTTAATACATTATGCTTTATCAGTCATGGATACAAACCATATTGTTTGTCATAGGGTCAAAAGAACTGTTTTTAAAATAAATGCATTTCACGGTTTATCCTTGAAAGTGTCACGGTGTCTCGACGACAACATCTTTAATGTAACGGTTACGCAACGATGAGTTTTCTCTTTTCCGAGTCTAACTTGCAGATGTAAACATTATTCTCTGTGGTTTTCATCATGTACATAAGCGGTTAGACATTATACTGAAAGTCACAGGGACAGGAAAAAAGCAATGATTTAAACAGTTGAATGAACTTACGGGATTAATCATAAACCTATTCCATTTAACATACACGGAAACGATACATAGTGTGATTCGTACCAACTTTATGAGTCCACCTGCGTACACTTAGCTGCCTGCTGTTCAGTAGTAGAACAATTTAAAACTATGAACATAAACATCAGTATGGGGTGTCGTATTGCCGTTGTATTTGTTGATGTCGCCTGTTCCGATTGGGGATAACACCAAATGATATAATTAATAAAAGCCAATACGGCTTTCCATATATGAATTCATGCGGCTTGTGTAGGTTGGTCTAAGTACACACGAGTGTCAACGACTAGTGTGACGCTACTAAGTATTCATATATCTGTCATACCCATCAAATAAAAAAAAATAAAAAATACTCCATGTGTCTGCTATTGTAGTGTAAATACCAACAGACTACACGTTTGTATTCACTGGTGTACTTGTTAAAGGGAGAAAGCATTAAATTAGAAATTTGAAAATCGCCGAACACGATAAATAAAAAAAAATGTTGCAGTCTCGGTTTGATTAAGATTATTCATGGACGGTAGTGAAAAAAGCTCGCTACCGTTTATGCCCTCTAGCCCCGGGTTGAGCATAAAAACAATTTGCCGTATACTATTCTTATAATTAATATTAATGATTAAACAAATGCAATTTTTATGTAGAAAACGTAAGTTTGACTAACTCGATTGCCGTGTGTCCCTTTAAGGTGGACTAATCACTTTCATCTCCGATCGATATACTCACATCGATTACTAACATCTACGTCCTTTATGTACATGGAAGATCCTTCCTCAAGTGGAACTTCCATCACATTATCAGGGCTACCAGTAGCTACGATTCCTCCATTAGATAAACCTGTAATTGTCGTACAAAATCCATGACACTGTAAGGGAGAAACCGTCACATTATAATAACAATCGGTACAACACCGTGACAGATTCATACAATGGCATCGTTATGCCGCATAACTAATACTACAGGCAGTATTGACTTTTTGTTAAGCAACCGTGACTGTTTTTCGTCGAGAATTCATTTGCGCTGATAACTGGTTTACCCCCTCCCACACCCCCACCACGCATCCCACACCACCCCCATACCCCTCCCCCCACCCCACACCCGCTTCACCCACACACACCTGGTATTTCCGTAACATGAAACCAATGTAATTCCATTTCTATCGTCAATTAGAAATGCATACTCATAGTCAGGTCTGAACATTATAAAATCGGCCTTGAAGAGAAACAGAAATTAAAATTTAAGTATGAATTTTGCATGACCATACATTATATGTGTATGAATATTGGGATAGGTGACGACCTCCATATTAGGGCACTGTGATTGTCGTGTTTATAGGAAAACGGAGAACATGACATTTGAAAAAAACGTGTTTACAGATATTCGTGATTGTATACATAAAGCTATATCGGGCATTTTTAATTACACAAATAGCCTTTGTTTTCTATAATGGTTTGAACCAAACATATATATCATGGTCACATTAACGATCACGAACGATAACTAAACCAAGCTAGAAAATAAATAACTTTGAGTAAAACGTGTATTATTGGCTGTTTACCCGAACGTGCGTTCATGAAATATTGTCGAATGCCTGCAGACATTAAACCAGTTAAGATACTCTGTATTATTTCACTGCGTTCCATTTACTAAATGCATGTTCACTTTTCATGAAACAGAGCCCATAGTTCATTTAGGAAACTAAATTATGTATTACATGTATTTATTTTATTACTAAACACACTAATTTTACTGTTTATTGGATTTAATTTATAAAATGTATTAATTTAATTTGTTTTAAAGCAAACAAAGGGCATTCCATGCATAACAATGCGTCTGTTTTGGTATTTATTCACTTCTTATGAAATTCATTAAATAAACGGCAGTACACACACATGGTTGAGTTTATTTGAACTTGCAGGTTGTTAAACGGTGTTGTTGGTTTTGGAAAAAGTCAGTATTTACATCATATAATGTTAAGGCGGGTGAAGATTAGCATGTTACAGGTGCTAATGTATGTGAGAAGTTTTGTTTGTACAATTCAAGGACTTGGCATAGATAACAAGTATACTTTCAAGTACTAATTCAAAATAATTTGATTGATTGAATTGGATTTTATAGTCGCACCAACAGCTAAGGTCATATGGCGACTTTCCAGCTTCCATTGGTGGAGGAAGACCCCAGGTGCCCCTCCGGGCAATTTTCGTGCACGGGCGGGCGCCTGGGTAGAACCACCGACGTTCCGCAAGCCAGCTGGATAGCTTCCTCACATAAAGATGCCTAGGCCCCTGAGGGATCGAACCTACAGCGGTGAGGGGCAAGTGATTTGAAGTCAGAGACGTTAACCACTCGGCCACGGACGCCCCTCAAAATAATTTGAAAGAGAACACAAGTATATATAAAGGTCGAACAGGAACCAATAATACTCATTAAAACAAACAACAATTACAATGTAATACACTATGTAAAACTATTACATTTTAAAACTATGTAATGCTATTTTAAACACAACTAAATAGATGTTAAACGTTTAACCAGTTGTAGACATCAACACATAAATCAGAGAATGTGGTAAACGAGAAAGACACAATTTCAAACAAATTCAAAACTATTTAGAAATGAATTCCTTGTTTAGCATAATTCCATATGACATAGATCTACGGTTCAGTTGAATATTTGGGCAGATTGTTTGGTAATACATCGGTCGAGGTTGGCGTAGTGTTGCGCGACGAGCGTAGGGAATGCGCAGCAAATCATATCGTACCGAGTGAAAACAATGTCTAAGATCAACCCTAATTACACGATATGGCATCAGCGGCCTTCATGGTAGAGATAACCTACCTACAGCGATAACACGCATTGATAATGGTGTATTTAAATTGCAGGAATATTACAATGCATACTATAAACCCACTGCTGCAATAAAATACAACTGAATAGCTACTGGAATGGTATTCTATATTAAAATAAAATTAAATAATACAGCGGTATTGTTTGATATAAGTAATTTATATTGTTTGATATAAGTAATTTATATTGTTTGATGTAAGTAACTTAATAAATAAAGCTGCTCATCATATCAGTGAAAGTATCCATTTATGTACAATGATATACAAGTATAATTTGTTTAAGTGGTGTGGACACACCTTTGTCCTTGCATACTAAACATATAGATCGGACGATTTGAAATCAATGCTGATCTCTTTAAACGATCTGGAGTAAATTATTCCCATGCCATTTGTCAAACATCGCGTTTCAATACATCAAATGCGTAGTTTTAACAAACACACTTCAAAATAATCTCTAAAACGTTAGAGGACATAAAGAGAAATGGAAAGCAGACCATAAAACTTAAAGTATCACATTTTAAAGTTGTCAACGACGTACAATTGCCTTAGCTATTTTATGTTATCTGGGTAACATTAATTACTGTTACATTTTACATGGTATTGACAGAAGTTTGCGCTGTAATGATAATAAATCACATTAGATAGCACAAACGTACGTACATGTTTAAGCCATAAACGTATCAGATTAACAATTACATCACTTGCAATTATTGCGCGAATTTCATACCAAATTGAAGCAAACTAAACACTTACTCGAACAGTTAAGCAAATACCTATATTAAGCCTATTAAAAGCGCATGTTAAAAAACTAAATTACATCTTTCTTGCCGATTGTCTGTGTTTCAAATCGCGGAAAATCTCGCGATAAAAGCAAAACGAGTTTTAATTTCTTTATTGTCTTCGCTACGAAGTTTAAGTCCAGTGCCTCAGTATGTGTATTTTAAATTGTTCGAAATAAAAATAAGCCCAATGTCATTATAAAAGTTAAGTGTTTGTTTATTATAGTGTCACCCCTATTGAAAGGGAAAGTCAATTTTGACTTATGAGACACCTTTGTCTTGAACATCATTACTTCCCGATTCCTATTCGTTAATGCCAGGCACCAGGCAGGTAGGCAATCGGTAACCGTTATTTAACTAGCTGGCGCCCTCCAACGGTCTCTCTTCAGTAACAAGCCCGCCTCTGACGGGACTCGAACCTTCGACCTCCGGATTACGAGGCGGATGCCTTAACCACTAGACCACCGTAACTCCGTTATATGTTCAGAGATATGGGGACTGGATTATATAGAATCATTTGAAACGAGTGCATATTTATGCATGCAAAACGGTTTATGTCAGCTTCATTAAAATGTAGTTGTAGGTGATTGTGAAAGGTATCCTATGTATATAAAAGCTCACAAAAAGATCATAATGTATTGGATTAAAATATTAAACATGCCAGATGATATATATGTAAAGAAAATGTTTTATTACATTTATATGCGTGAAAGATCGGGATTTCTCAGTGCAAGAATATTCATAATCGCTAAATATTAATAACTAACTCAGAACACAATAATAACTAACGTTGCTAACTCAGAACACAATAATAACTAACGTTGCGACGTTGAGTCGTGACGTCAATAACGTGTAGCTGACGTCGACGTCATCCGCCGATAACGTTCAATAAAGCGAATATTTGTTTGCAAAAACGTAATTTAAAATGTAATAAATAGATTATTTAACCGCTGGGATTGATTATTGGGTAATCCTTCACTTGATGGTAGACGCGCTTGGTTTTTTCACTCACTCGCGTGCGCTCGTTCGTGAAAAGAACCACACGTCTACCACTCGCGAAGGATTTCCCTATAATAGATCCCAGCAGTTAAATAATCTCTATATAGTATGCTTATAAACTTAGATAGTTATGGTTATAACAACTGGGTTACGAAGCTGAAAATGAGTCTATATTTAAACTGTTTTGGATAGATTTGGGAGAGGCAAAGTGTGGAAAATGAACTGTTGTTATGAAACAAGACTAAAAGATCACTACTTACAAAAGTGGTCTCAGATGGTACAAGGCAATAAAAAAAACATTATTATTATAACCATTTTAAGAATGACTTTAAATTCGAAAACTATCTAAATGTTCTAACATACATAAAGTTTAGAGCTGCATATATGTCTTTACGAACACTATCACATGGTTTATTTATTGAAAACGGAAGGTGAAATTGCCTAGAGAGCAACGTATTTGTATATATATTGTAAAGATAATAGTGCCCCCAATACCATTTTCTTTTCAGATTTTCATTGTTTAATGACTTATGTATTGTATTAATTTTGCAAAGGAAATATTATTGAAAAACTTAATATACACACATTTTATTTACTTATGTCTTCGACAAAAAGAAATGTCATTATTAATTTAGCAATGTTTATATATTATGCATTTGAGAAAAGAAAACATGTTTTTGATGTCCGTTAACGAAATCATGTGTTATATTGATTATGTATTATAAGTTTATTTGTGTATGGGCCGGTGGCCATTATCAATAATAAAGAATTTAATTGAACTAACGCATTTTGCGGGGTGTGAACGAAAAATGTCAGACAATATATAATAATTGCATTCCTCGTTGAAAGTATTGGAATGAACATTTGATATTTATATTTATTTGCAATAAATGACCATAAATGGGAGAAAACTTGTATTATACATGTTCTAGGCTATAAACTACTGTACTAGTTTAGTGCTGAATAAAAATATGTTATGTTATGTTAAAATACGGCTGTTAATTTAAAAGAAAAAAAAAGAAAGACTTTTGAAACTGAATCCGTTGATTGTACACTTAAATCAGGAAATCCCGAGAGTGTATGAAAAATCGGGATTATCCGGATTTGGCAGGCTTGTATATTGCTTGCACATATTTACTATAATCAAGTCTCGATGGTGCACTGAACACTATTGTCAAATGTATAATGAGTCAGTGAATATTTACATACTAGTAGGTGTCTTACTGTGTCACAAGCTATAACTTGTCCTTAAAAACATATTAATGTACAGAAAGGGAAAGGCCAAATAGAAAATATGTTGCTGTCCAGCATGTTTTATGAAGGCAATTATTCCTCGTGCAGTGTACTAGTAATAGGCAATATTCGTACAAAGCGAAGACGATCAATTATATATGCAACTATAAAAACAACAGCTTAAAAAGCCACAACGCAAGTACTGAATGACATGGCAGAAGCCAGAGCAACAAGAAATTAAACCATTAAGGGTACGACAAGACGATATTTAAACAAATTTCAAACGTAACCGTCCTTTCGGGAATTCGGTAGACATCATCAGAGGGTCCACAATCTATCCGATCATCGCACAATCAAAGGAGAAAGCTTACTGGCGAACTGAAAATGGGTCAACCACTTAAAATGAAGTGCGTTGCACAATGATAGGGTCGTGACCTCTGTCGATACACCCTTTGATAACTTTAATAAAGCGTGTATGACAGTGATCTTGACCAAGGATCTTACAATCAGGTCAGCATAGAAGCCAGGTTTCGATAGGCCTTGTTACAGAAGCGTTCCTAATTACTTCTATATTTTAAAAGTAGATTAGGAATTTAATAACAAAATGTCGTAAAGGTTATTCAAAGAGTATGGTTATGATGGCTTTAAAGGGGGTAGTTTTGCAGTTATAATCATTTTACGAAAAAAATAGTCCTCAACTCGACTATAAGCTCCAGATAAACAAATGAGTTGAGAATCATAAACCTCATAAAAGGTTGCAAAAAGTCCCCTTCTAAGTGGGGATAATTGATAATTTCAAAATTGAAATTATCTCTTAATTCACAGATTTTGCTAATTACTTATCCAATTTCAGTAGAGAGATGTACATCGAGAAAAGAAACAACATTATCAGAAATGGTCGCTTTATTGAGTAGGAGTTTCTTAGGATACGAGTACATAGTATTAATCATAGTAGAATACGAGTATATAGTATCAATCATAGTAGGATACGAGTATATAGTATTAATCATAGTAGGATACGAGTATATAGTAATAATCATAGTATGACACGAGTATATAGTATTAATCATAGTAGGATACGAGTAGTAATAATCATAGTAGGATACGAGTAGTAATAATCATAGTAGGATACGAGTATATAGTATTAATCATAGTAGGATACGAGTATATAGTATTAATCATAGTAGGATACGAGTATATAGTAATAATCATAGTAGGATACGAGTATACAGTATTAATCATAGTAGGATACGAGTATATAGTAATAATCATAGTAGGATACGAGTATATAGTATTAATCATAGTAGGATATGAGTATATAGTATTAATCATAGTAGGATACGAGTATACAGTATTAATCATAGTAGGATACGAGTATACAGTATTAATCATAGTAGGATACGAGTATATAGTATTAATCATAGTATGATACGAGTATACAGTATTAATCGTAGTAGGATACGAGTATATAGTATTAATCGTAGTAGGATACGAGTATATAGTAATAATCATAGTAGGATACGAGTATATAGTATTAATCATAGTAGGATACGAGTATATAGTAATAATCATAGTAGGATACGAGTATATAGTATTAATCATAGTATGATACGAGTAAACAGTATTAATCATAGTAGGATACGAGTATACAGTATTAATCATAGTAGGATACGAGTATACAGTATTAATCATAGTAGGATACGAGTATATAGTAATAATCATAGTAGGATACGAGTATACAGTATTAATCATAGTATGATACGAGTATATAGTATTAATCATAGTATGATACGAGTATACAGTATTAATCATAGTAGGATACGAGTATATAGTAATAATCATAGTAGGATACGAGTATATAGTAATAATCATAGTAGGATACGAGTATACAGTATTAATCATAGTAGGATACGAGTATACTTTATTAATCATAGTAGGATACGAGTATATAGTATTAATCATAGTAGAAAAGAAAGGGTTGTCAATGTTCGACATGTCTCCCAGATACCAGGAGGTGTTTTTGAAGCCTATGAAATCTGATTGATTATCTGCTGAAAAGCTTAACATGAAATCACTTTCATCGCAATACAAAAACAAATCTGCGACAATCTGCACAGTCCGTGCCAATCGGAATAACAACAATTTCTTTATTGACTAAATATCCATACCTGATGAAACTATTATTTAGTAGGTAAATACCTTATTCACAAAAAACTCAATAACATTGTTGCTTTGCACATAGCTTTTTGTTTTGTATTTTACATCGTTTTTCGTGATATTAAAGAAATAGCGTTTTTCATCCTTGCCGGTTTTATTAAAAAAGAGTATGATAATGGACCTTTGGAAACGGCCGAGCACGACACATACGAAATATTGCAGTCTCGGTTTGATTGAGACTGTTCATCAGCGGTAGTGAACATATGCTAGCTACCGCTCACGCCCTCTAGCCCCGGGTTGAGCAGAACTCAATATTCATAAAATCAATAGTACACAATTTTAACCATCCAGAAGATGGCATGCATATGGCGGTGGACATGGAGTGCACTTCTTCCCCATGTCGTACGGCGTATGGTCCCAGTATCTAATAACATTAAATGCCCCGAAGAGCGAAATAAACATAATGGAATTTAGTTGGTTATGAAGCCTGCGTATCACAAGTAGCAGCCAAAAGACTAAATTAAAAAGCAGACAACATATCCTATGAGTGGTTAAACAATACCCAGAGCTTATTATCGGCCGAACATGACTGATTACTTGCTGAAACTTTAAAGCATTATGATTAAAGATAAAGGTTCCATTTAACATGTTTACACAGTACCAAATGTTCTCATGTTCTGGCACAAACAGATTAGAAAGCTAGAAATGTTACCAAACATATAGATACCTTTTTTATCTTTTTTTTATATTATATATATATATAGAACATGATGTTTCAGCAAATTGTGTGGTTCTGTTATAACCAGTTCTGTTTTGCGATCTGTGCAGTTCGATTTCAATTAAAATTCCAATTTTCGTTTATTTTCATTACCGTCAAGTTTAAGGATACTATAACTCGTGCCGATATTCTTAAAACGTTGATAATATCATGTTGCACTTTGTCTGTTTATATAGTAGATCATTTTATACATAAATGAAGTCGTCATTCCAAGTTGTGTATAACAAATATAAACAAAGACAAAACATCACAGTAATGGGGAACACACGCACTACTTCTCGTAGATGGAATTGCACATTCCAAAAATAACACCCCATTACGTGGTCACGCCTTAATTCCATCAAGCTGTGCGAAAGCTTATATTAGCAGGATTTTATTATATCGGAGATAGTAGTGGTGTGTGTGTGTTACAAATAATGTTGTTGTGCTATTTGGCAATTGCAATAACATTTACGCATGTGTGAATCTTCTGGAGGGAACACATTCATTACGTGGTCCGAGTATTAACTTTCATACCCCATCCAACCGCTCCTTCAAGAAGCGATAACGGGGTTGGCTGGGGTATGAAATGAAACTTTAAATTCGGCTTATAGACTTTGCATATTGTAAAATTAAAACATGTAATAGGTAATTTTAAACAGGTTATCACATTTTTTTTCGGTAACAATTGTATTTAAACGTGTGTTATTGTCGAAATATCCGTTATAAAAGCCTACTATTGTAAGTTTTCCCATCGCTTAATGGAATTAAGGTGGGACCACGTAATATAAATTTCGAAAATTAAAAGTATAAATAATACGATTAGTATAAGGTGTCGTAATAACGGTTTCAGACATCTGGATCATAATTATTTTTATGCCCCCGAAGGGTGGCATATAGTAGTCGCACTGTCTTTCCGTTCGTCGCCGTTCGTCGCCGTTCGTACAATCGTGTCCGCTTCATAACTCTGACAATAATGTACGGATTTTCAAATTACTTCGCACAATTGCTCCCCACAACAAGATGACGTGTCGCGCATAAAATCCAGGCTCGTGGCTCCAAGGTGAAGGTCACACTTAGAGGTCAAAGGTTGTCTTTCCGTTCGTCGCCGTTCGTCTGTACAATCGTGTCCGCTTCATAACTCAGACAATAATGGACGGATTTTCAAATAACTTCGCACAATTGCTCACCACAACAAGACGACGTGTCGAGCCATAAATCCAGGTCCGTGGCTCCAAGGTCAAGGTCACATTTAGAGGTGAAACGTTAAAACAAAGTGCTTTCGTGTCCGGTTAATAACTCTGACATTCATGGACAGATTATAAAATAACTTCGCACAATTGCTCACCACAACTAGACGACGTGTCGCGCACAAAACCCAGGTCGTGCCTCCAAGGTCAAGGTCACACTTAGAGGTGAAATGTCAAAACAAAGTGCTTTCAACCAGACGACATGTCGCACAAAAAATCCAGGTCTGTCGCTCCAAGGTCAAGGTCACACTTAGAGGTCAAAGGTCAAATCATGTCCGGTCAATAACTGGCATGTCTTGACGGATTTTGAATTAACTTCGCACAAGTGCTCACCACAACAACATGATGTGTCGCGCACAAAATCCACGTTCGTGGCTCCAAGGTCAAGGTCACACATAGGTCAAAGGTCAAATCGTGTCTGGTCAATAACTCTGGCATTCCTGGACAGATTTTCAAATTACTTGGCACAAGAGCTCACCACAATAAGACGATGGGTCGAGCACAAATTCAGGTCTGTGGCCCCAAGGTCAAGGTCACACTTAGAGGTCAAAGGTCAAATTGTGTGAGACGATAACTCTAGCATTCGTGGACGGATTTTGAAATAACTTGTTTTAATTATTTATTTATTTTTTTTGATTTATTTCTTCTTCTTTTTTGTAATTTTTTTTGTAATTTTTATTATTTTGATTATTTTTTTATTTATTTGTTTTAATTTTGTTTATTTATTTTTTCAAATTGTAATTTATTTATTTTTAATTTTATTCAATTTTTTTTTAATTTTTTTTTTATTAATTTTTTTTTTTTTATTTTTATTTTTTAAAATTATTTTTACATATATCTTGGTTTTATATTGCTCCAAGGTCAAGGTCACACTTACAGGTCACTTCGGGGGCATTTGTCACTTACTGTGACATTTCTTGTTGTCGAATGTTTTTGTTTCTTTCTAAGCAGCCTATGAAATACATATTGCCAGGCAATTGTATTACAAACTATACAATTTTAATTATACATTCGTATATTTAAGGTAATATTTAACCAATCATATGCACGTATTGCTTTTTGAACACTGATTATATCGGGGTTCATGTTTGTTAGCATAGTAAATTCCGACTTTAAGGCAAAGAATGAGATGTGAAATTGATAAATTATGCAATGTAGGTAAAACACAATTCAGTTCAATTCAGTTGAATATAATTAATTTTTTTAAATTGAGACATCGACTCTACATTTACTCCACAGTGGTCGATTCTGTCATTCATAAGAACGGTCAGGGATATTACGATGAACACATGTAATCAAAATGACAACACATAACAAACTGAACATGAATTCAGGAATTCTACTCCTCTACCTGGATATGCAGTGATCCTGTTGTTACAAAGGAACCACAAGCGGCAATTCAATGTATGCAGTCAGATGTAGCAGATATACATATATTACAACTTATTATATATTATTGTATATACGTAGTTTTATTCGCTGAAAACCAGTCACGTGAAATTAATTAGTATGAACTACTGAGTTTAAAACGTGTTCAAACGTGTCCAATCCGGTTTAAACCAGAAGTTCTTTTTCAGGTGAATAGTTCTCTTGCCGAGTCAATAGTCACTGATCATTCAAGCGCGTTACTACCAATGTCAGTTATTTACCACTGATATACTATTAGAATAAAATTAACAATGGAGGACGCGCAACATTTTCATTTATCTATCTGAGGAAGAATTAATGCAGACATTTAAAAGCAACGAAAAATGTATTTAATTTTCTAAGTTGTTTCTCTATGATTCAATGTAATAAAACAACTTCTGTTTCTGTCTCGGGAATGACTATTGACCCTCAGCAGTGATCTATTGACCTCGATTGCGTCAGGGTCAATATTCATTCCCTTGGATGAATAGTTTTAACCATTGACCTCACCAGAAGTAGATAGTTGTATAATATATGATAACACGGTGGATGCAATATGAATATTTAAATTTTAGATAATTAAAAAATCAAAATGGGCATAGTTGTATGTGCATAAGATTAGACATAAAAGTAAAACAGGAAATGTAACATATCAAAGACCAGAGTCAACCAAAATCATAAACATACAAAGGGTGACAACAAGGCTACCGCCTCGAACGGTCAGTTGCAAAAGAGGTCGCTGGAGTTTAATTCAAACTGTGTGTCCCAAATGAAACAAAAATAACCTTGACAACACTCCCTCTCCCACCCGCCCCCTTCTTCAGTGGTTTCCTTTTTACTATGTACTGAAATGAAATAAGAGGAATTGTAAAACAAGAAACCATAAAAGGTGGATGGTAGAATACACTTGTGCTTAAAGCTACACAGTCTCTATATCAATCGATTTCTTCTGTGTAGGCGTGTCCTTATTTGTAACTTTATGTTCACCAGCTCATGTCGAAATCGGGTATTAAAGCGAGCAAATACAAATAAAGCGCAGGAAATAATTTACTGTACACTTATTTGCACAATGTGTACACCAGTGCACATAGTACCTATACACAGTGCACATAGTACCTATACACAGTGCACATAGTACCTATACACAGTGCACATAGTACCTATACACAGTGCACATAGTACCTATACACAGTGCACATAGTACCTATACACAGGTAACAGTATGTTTTACAGACAACATAATTAGCCACTTTCGGGACTCGAACACACTAATTTCTGAATTCAAGTCCGGTGCTCTATCCATTGAATTATAACGCTACTTGAGAAATAGAGGATCTGACATGAGTTGTCATTTCATACACAATTTTATTAAACGAGTTCAGGAATTTGTTATTAAGCGAGCCTCCGGCGAGCTTAATAACAAATTCCTGGACGAGTTTAATAAAATTGTGTATGAAATGACAACGAGTGTCAGATCCTTTTTAATCACATGGCTCAAAAACGAGAAGAAACTACACATTATTGCTTGTGGTGAATCTACAAACGGCGGACTGTTACCCTCACAACATCGCCGATTCAGTGCTATATCCACGGTCTCCACGGACTAAACGGGTGTTCCGGGACATTGACTAGACGAACGTACTGACACTGCACTTCAACGACCGACTGATTCGGTCGCCTTGTATTACACATGGTTAATATAAGGAAATACGTAATGGGTATATTATACGGAATACAAGCAGTTCCATGTGTAAAATAGTATACTAATTACCATTTATTATGAGGCAAAATATTTGAACGCAACTTAAAATGGATCAATAAATATATACTTCATCTTGTCGCACGTGTACGTTAGCATTGCCTGGTGTAATACTCTATGTTATCAATATGAAACTAATATTTTGCCTCAAAACTACCATATCTCGAATGATTATATAGCGCTTGATGAGTTTGTGTATGCGTGCTAGTTATTATGTAATGCTTGTTTAGTGTTAAAAATGCAACAACATACCAATAAATAGCCGTTGTCTATTGGTCAGCGTACATCCTTCAAAACTTAAATGTGCAAGGCTGTGGTTCAAATCCCGTACCGGGCAAGTATTTCATTTGTTTATCGCATATATTCTGAAGCCGTATATTTATCGATGTTAGGCCATAATAGATTAATGTCTAGTTTCTCATCCAAATTTATTTCAAAATAGGGGCCGGGGTGAAATTTTATTTTTTTATTTTTTATTTTATACGACAAATGAAAATGGCTTCGGCATAAGGAAAAAATAGTAGAACATATTACTGAGTATTTCCAAGATTGAAAACACATTTTTAATGGGGGCGGGCGGGGATGAGAATCTAGCAATCAATTTATTATGGCCTTACCTGTACAGAGGCTAAATAAAAATGTGAAATTTTACGCATCGATTTCTGCCTTATGTACCGAGTTTGGGGTGTTCGTCGATTTGAAACTACTTCACACGTGAGTAGAATATGTATTTTATGAAGATAGTGGCGCGATGAATACAACACTTTGAACACTCGGTATGTTACAAAATACATATTTGAAATGGAAATGCTACAACTAGCCAAAAATTCTATATACATGGTATAACACAATATAATGAGTTTTCTAATCGTAGAATATACACCAATGTGTGAATTTGTAAAACAAGTATTAAACTGTTTCAAGTAAAAGTAGATACAAAAATCGAACTGGAAAAATAGCATTCAAGGAAGACATTAAACCTCAAACACACAAAGAACCTAAGAACAACTATATATAAAGATGGATAAAAGGCAAGATAAGACATCAGAAACACACAAGGGTTGACAATAGGCCTACCGCCTTGGAACTGTGAGTGGCAGAAATGGCCGCTGGGGGTTTAAAGACTATAAACGTATATGTTTTATGCGTTTGGAAAACGTGTTTGCAATCACTGCGTTACATGAGGGTGTGCCTGTAAAATACTTCGTTAAAGTTTTATGTAAACATGATTTCAGTACGAGTAATATTTAATTCCTCCACTAAATATAACAATCATATTTTCATTATAAAACACCTGTATAATAATTATTATCTATAGTTATAAAACAATTAATGCAATATATTCGTGTTCTGTATATCGTATATCATGTATGCATGACCCCATGTGTTCATGTATATATGAACTGAATGTATATGCATTTGTAGTTTGTTTTACAGTTAACTAACACCTTTCCTAAGGAATGTATATTCAACCCGCACTGAAAAGTATTGGTTTAGCCTTTATACTAAACGAAAACAGTTATCTTCTTCAATAAATATATAACTTCACGTGAGCCTTTATATATTAATCGCATAAAAATAACAGCAGCGAAGTTAGATGCATCACTCTACACATACAATACGATATGTATTGCATATATCATGTATATAACATGCAATTTGGGGAACATTTGATGTTGCACGACTACACCCGTTTTTTAGCCAGCTATTGTGTAATAGTTCTCGTCATGTACATGATGAAACTGTCTATTCTCCCACGTCCTATACCTGTTCACCCGACTATACATGAGCATGATGTACAATAAAATTATTCCACATGTAAGAAAAAAATGTATCCCATAACGTCCCTTGTTAGCAGTGTCGAACACCCATTTAATATTCTATTGTATGACACACGTGTAATACAACCTGGAACGATTTTGATTGGTTGAGTTAAACCGGTAACACTTCGAAGTTTATTAACTGAAACTAATTTATTTATTACAAATTCACCCAGATCTGAGTCATAAACTTATTATTTGTGACAGCTTATAAAAATAATGCACGTTATACAAAACATTGTCATTGGTTTGTTAAAAAGTTGGCGTAAACTGCTTTTTTGTAAAGAGGTAAAACACGAACTCTTTTATACGCAACGTTATGTGTGAGAAGCGACGTTACGACGTCACATATTTTATGACGTTTTTGCGCTAAAATGTGTCTGACGTCGTGGCGGTTCCATGTCCATCTGAATTATTTTTTACTAATTTGATTGCAATGTTATGTGATAAAAAGGATCTTAAACTCGTTCCCATTCCATATAAGATTTATGAAACTCGTTATGAATTATTTTTAATTTTAACACGCCAAAAGGCTCGTTAAAATTAAAATAATTCATAACTCGTTTCATAAATCTTATATGAAATGGGAACTCGTTTAAGATCCTCTATATATGACATGACCTGTTTAAAATTATCAATAGGGTCTAGTAAATTAAAGGAGAAAACTACTGACTAACTCCTTAATAATCTTATGAAGAACATTAATGAGTTGTCTCCCCTAATAACTGCGTCCAAACCACGTGGTACAACCGGTTGGTTCACCTCAGCTTTTAATGGTGTTTCTTTATATCAGAATGCATTTCAAATTATTTTTCTTTTAGAATGACAGTAGGGTAAGTGTGAGGGTTGGTGTACCCTAGAACCTGGTTTAAATCCCTAGCGGCATTTTTTGCCACTGACCGTTCCAAGGCGGTAATCCTATTGTCAACCCTGTTTGTGTTTGTGACGTCATATGCCTTTATTCCTTATTAACATTGCCATTCATGTTTGTCGTTTTGCGTGTTTTGTTTTTTGGCGTTTACTGTGTTCTGTGAAAGCCGCAATTCCTGTTCGACTTTTATACCTTTTTTATGTCATAATACTAGACAAAAGAACACAAAATATCATTTTATTTTATTGTTATATGAATTTTTTCTCTTCTGAAAACAATACTGTTTGCAATAATCTTATTCGTATAAGAAATAATTAAACAAATCGTATCATCTAAATGCAATGGAATGACACACTTAACGGATTACACATACCAGGACTAAGTTGAGAGTGATAATATGGCGGCTCGGAAGAAGGTAATTTACATGCAAAATGAAAAATTGGAGTTAAATAATCCATCGTGCGTGTATCCACATGGGATAAGGAAATCTATTTCCTCGCGATTGCATGAGATTTTCTTATCCCACATGAATACTTATATTCTAAAATCCTCAGGAACGATGCTGATTTGTCTGCCACTTTACACTCCGCTGGCTACAAAGGTGGTATATAACATTTACAGATCAACATACGTATCACAGTTGTCTGATTTATAACAGTATCATTACCAGTGGGTTCTGTTTGATTACCACTGTAAAAAGCGCTGCTTGCCTTTATCTGCAGACAATGCCATTAAAGAGACAATCTGTGACGTCGAAAACAAAAACAATAACGTCTGCGCTCATATCTCCAAAAATCCTGATGGTTTTTTGATCAATTTATCTCGCTTGCTAAGAGACTTTACATTAGGATTAGAAATGAGAAAAACATCGAATGTTTAAAATCATGTGTGTTCAGTATGAAATTAGAAATAAAGTTCGAGCAGGATATATAGCATTATCAGAACATAGGCAACCAAAAACACGTATTCAAAACAAGCCAGAACAAGAAAAATATAACGCATGCGTTATATGTAGACGATTTTTAATAATGGGTTAGTTTGTGGAGGCTTTGTTCAAGTCACATGTCTGTAGTCGTCGATATGGAGATGACAGGAAGGTAAAGTGAAGAATTAAAAGATACTGTATGAATACAGATAAGTTTTTATTTGGTCTTAGGTATACATTATTATACATGTTAAAGGGAACATATTCAGGTATTTTCAATTAAACGATTTACACCTGAGCTATTACAAAGGGAATTTCAGTGATCATGCTACAATATAATATAAAAGACAAATTTACTTAAATTTTACAAGTGGTTATCATATGGGCCCTATTTATGTTCATGTTTTAGTTGTATTCAGGCTCAAACCGCTTCAGAGTTGCCGTTAATGCAATCAACTTTGCATTTTAAATGAATTACAAGTGATCTTATAGAAAATATTTAATTTCTTTACTTCTTTACTTCATTATAATACTCAAATATAAATGGGTGCCAAAATGTCTAGGGTAAAAATTAAAATAGATGCCGAAATGGTTTGATGCCAAAACGTCAAGGTGCCGATTCGTCTAGGTGTCGAAATGGTTTGGTGCCGAAACGTCCTGAATCGATATTGATCACACAGACGCAAAAACTTGAGAATTGTCTGCATTTATTAATAAGCATTTTTCATGTACTGATCATTGGGACCCTGCTTTAACTAGACTAATATACTATATATATACAATAGTTTTCGTCTAGAAAAATAGAAGCGAAATAAGCAAAACCACAAACACAAAATGGTTGACAAGAAGTAGCGTTGAAAATAACTACATGTTTAGTGGTTGACGCATTTAAAGTCCGCCACTATGCTTTCCACTTTGATAATGCAATGTGGACTCAATGATGACGTCAACCTCGATTCTGAATGGGGTGGAAACGTAAAGTTTAATGTGTGTCTGTAACCGTGTCGTGTGTTGCCCTCATTGTGTGTTGCTTAATATTGCCTATTAATGATGACTAGTTTATTAGAGGATATAGAGGGAATTATTGGTTTATACTATCCCGCTGAATTATTTGAATGACGATAGGGTAAGTGTGAGATTTGTTGCACTCACATACCCGGTTACTTCAACCCCACCCACTCTGTTTCCTTACCGCTACTTCTTGTCATTGGACAGGAAGTACACATAACATCGATCTAAGCTAACCAGTAGGCCAAACTGTCAACTGACCCTTCCAAGTCGGTCATCCTGTATTCACCACTCATTATGTTGTGTATTGCACTGTTCATTGACAATCTAGTTAGCGGATTTCATTTAGTTTGTGGTCCGGTGCGGACCTACGGTTTCATTTCGTTTGGGTGCTTGATTCCTATAGGACAATTTTTCTCACAGACTTAACTTCATATTAGAAGAGAAAAAGTGCAACTGGGTATTATATGATTATGAAGATGCTCATATAATATCATGTCCTTCAAAAGTTTAAAAATCGTAAACTTGAAAGTGTTCAAAGTAGTTCTATTTGCTTTCGCATTGCTTTCCAAAGGCAGTTTCAATCGACTATTTATCTCTCAAAAGAAATCAATTTATCTCCATTCGTGCTTGAATTGGCTGTAATTTTGGCAAGATATCCAATGGAACCATGAACTTGCTATGACCGATAACATCTCAGTATATCGGGTTGTGTTACGGCCTTTTGAGCCATACATCATTGTTTGCTACCAGTAAACTCAGAGTCTCTATACACATGATGTCAAAACGATTTAGTATAATGCGTGAATGTAAAACTGAATTCATCAAAAATGATGGTATATCTGCGTAATTTGTAGAAGTTTACAATGTGTTTGAGATACGGTCGTGAATCAAATTTCTTGTCCAATCATTTTAATTTCACCGTTTTCTCGACCGGAATACGAGTCTATTTTCGAGCAGGTTACACGTAAATAACGACAGTAATATGTGCATGTGCGTGATGATGCTTAAAGGGACACACGGCAATCTTGATTTTCTTCACTTGCATTTGTTCAATCATTAATAGTAATTGTTAGAATAGTTCAAAGCCAATTATTTTTACATATTAATAACATTTTATAATAGTGCATCAATAATATATTTAAAAATTTGGTGATATAGTGAAGAAAACTGAAATCTCAAATTTTTATTTAATCATATGCAAGCAGTTTTAAAGTCAAAATGACGCAGGATAAGTAAATTGAGGAGCACATTTTAATGTTTGAATAAAACTCAAGATTGCCATGTGTCCCTTTAAAATAAAATTGTATCGACAAGAAACGGTTTACGGACTGATTTGGTATACAAATCCTAGGCCCGTATTCATAAAGCAACTTAAATGGAAAATATTACTTAAGTCAAAGTTAAAGATGTTTACATATTTTTAAATCTCCATATTAACCTCTCAGGAACACTACAAAGCATATATTTTAAGAAAACTATTTAGCTGTAGATTTTATTTATCCATAACCGTATTATCAAAAGAAAACTTCTTAAATCGATAGAAAAGGTTGTTTAAAAATTGATAAAATATGACTTAAGATATTGCTAAGAAGCTTTATGAATACGGACCTAGTACAAATGTCGATGTTGATAACGGTATATTTTAAAACATAATACAGCACTCACAGTTTATAGACTCTCCCGAAAATCTGTAGTAGTTTCTATTCAGCTCAAGCTTGGTGGTCGACATACCCAGCATGAGGACAATACAATGGCAATGAATCACCTAACATGCCAGCTAATGAGCTAAAACTTTGTTCATGTAGAATTAAATATTAGAAGTATATATCACTGTCTTATCAGCATTTTGTTATACCAACTTATTTCTAATTTTTTAAATATGCCTATCTGCTGTCAGATAATTCAAGCACTGCTGCACTAAAATTGGTATTTTATTGCTCTGGGCCAGTTAATTACGTGGATGAATTACAGAGATTTTCAATAAACAGAGGAATCTCGGGACAATCTACAAACTGTTAAGACAAACCGTTCTGAAAGGGATTGGAAAGTGGCATTATGCTCATGCTCTCATGAATTGAATTGAATTGGATTTTATAGTCGCACCAACAGCTAAGGTCATATGGCGACTTTCCAGCTTCCACTGGTGGAGGAAGACCCCAGGTGCCCCTCCGAGCAATTTTCGTGCACGGGCGGGCACTTGGGTAGAACCACCGACCTTCCGCAAGCCAGCTGGATAGCTTCCTCACATAAAGATTCCTAGGCCCCTGAGGGATCGAACCTACAGCGGTGAGGGGCAAGTGATTTCAAGTCAGAGACGTTAACCACTCGGCCACGGACGCCCCTCTCATGCAAGATATGTATCGTTTCAAAGAAATGTTGATTTTAGACTTTTGTAAAATAATATTGAATTTGGCAGTGTATGTAATTTACATCCAGACATCTGGATGAGTGTTTCGAGGATCACTGATTTTAGGTTTTGACACGGATGCGTATTTTGCAAGTTAATGTAGAAGAGATATACACTATTCGCTAAAAACTCTCAAATTAAACTACTTAGGTTAATCCGTGCATGAATGTACAGATCGTTTAAAGTACGATTAATTATAAACTACGTTTGGCGCCAGTGAATTAGGAACGAAATAGAAAATAAATATGTGTTCTTATCTCAAAACATTTGAAAACGTGTGCTTTGCTAAAGTGTGTAGTCATAACAAATCTCGCATGGCGAGTATAGTTTATATCCTCAACAAACATATATGCTATATTACCCATTTAATACGATACATGCGGCAGTTTGATCAATGTGCTAAATTTTAAGCTAGATATCTCCATTCAGCGGTTAACATGCCTTTACAAATATTGTAAATGTTAGACACTCATTCTAGTTAACAGTTCGTTTTATCTGCTTGGTGTATCTATTACATAGGCGATGTATTAAAATCGCTTAACCTGTAGTAGTAGTAAATGTCCTGCGAAAGCATGAACGACTTCAACTTCCATGTCCAGCATTGCATATGAAACTTACTTCCATGTCCAGCATTGCATATGAAACTTACTTCCATGTCCAGCATTGCATATGAAACTTACTTCCATGTCCAGCATTGCATATGAAACTTACTTCCATGTCCAGCATTGCATATGAAACTTACTTCCATGTCCAGCATTGCATATGAAACTTACTTCCATGTCCAGCATTGCATATGAAACTTACTTCCATGTCCAGCATCGCATATGAAACTTACTTCCATGTCCATCATTGAATATGAATCTATTGTGGTAAATCGGTATATCTCAAAGGAAGAAACGACAGTCCCATAGAAACCACAGCAACCAACACCGGTCAATTAAAAGGACACGTTTAACACAGTGTTATCAACCTGGATCGGTCAGTACGCAATATGGTTTTTAGATAAGCTTAAGTCGTAACATGCAAATATACAACAAAACAGACGTACAACAGCCCATTCATAATTATTTGAAAAGGATTAAAATGTTTTTGCAAACACTTACGAAACTATCTTGAAAAACAGTATGTATATACACAAATTAACTTCGTACCGTATTCCATTTAAGTAACAGCCCTGTCCATCATGTTTACAATATGTCTAACCTGCGTCAATGACTGTCATACTTATGTACAAAAGATTATGAGTGGACCTTTGGAAACGGCCGAACACGATAAATACGAAATATTGCAGTCTCGGTTTGATTGAGACTGTTCATGAACGGTAGTGAAATATGCACACAACGAAGTTTTAATAACGTATCATTATTAATTTGTATTTATATGTCTTAATAAAAGTATAATAATTTAATAAATTGATATTTCAAATAGACAGTTAAAGTTGATATAAATATTGATGCAAGCGTATACTCCACAACGAAAGAACATTTCCGCTAATACTTAAGTTGATTTTAAAGACAATAATAGTTACAAAATGCATTAATATTCTTATTAAATCAGTATTCAAATTTTATTTTACTTATTATCAAATGGAAATAAAACAATCATACATTGTTGGAACAATGGGTCAGTCATTAAGTAGTTTGGTAAACAAAGATTCAGTTATTGTTCAGTAATTATCTCTCTACATAAAGTGTTTAGTTTGGAAATCCGTGCATGACTTTGTGTGCCGTATAGAAAGGGCCTTTAAATTAACGATTAAAGGGCACACTACTTATGTTGTGTCAGCTGAATGTATATAGTTATCTAAATATATAAAGTAATTTGTTATATAGTCATTGCTATATAGTCATATGTTATAGTCATCTGTATTTAATCATATGTCATTTTGTCATATGTTATATAGTCATATGCATATAGTCATTTGTCATATAGATATATGTTAATATATTATTATTTGTCATATATTCATCTGTCATATAGTCATATGTTACGTATTCATGTGAGAGTGCCATATGTCACATATTCATATTCATATGACATTGGTATATAGATATCTGTCATATGACCAGGCTACCTTAAATCAGACATGACATGTAATGGTGGTGGTAAAAAACTAAACAACTCAGACTGAATTGTTTTATTGCTCTTTCATAAATAGTTCATAAGAAGAAGCTTCAGTCGAGTGTATTTACATCAGACTATCCAAACATTTGTTCCGCCTTGTAGTAAATTAATACGCGCATATTATAACTACTAGCACTATTTTCATTAGGGGCAGAACGTCGTAATACAGTCCACATAAATCGCTCGTTTCTAATAGGCTACCGTTCGCTTATGCGAGCTTGCGTTCAATCTACTATGTTATCTTGTGTATGAAATTGTATCTATAAAATACAAGAAAAAACAACAAATCATCAAGTAATTACACGTTCAGCTCGATAGCCCTACACGTGTTAATGTAACCGATGTGGGTAAGATGATGTAAATTAAAGACAAAGCCTAAACGCAGTTTCTACCATAAACAAAACCGAAGTATTTACAAGTACAGTGACAATTTCTATAAGTTAAGTCTTTCCGTGCTTAATATATGCATACCAGTCAAATTTGTTTTTATTTTTATTTTGGTTATAAGGACATTATTGTGTCCACGATGAATTAAGAAACCAATTTGACAATCACTCATTGATCAATGTACCTACCCATGTTGAATATATCCGCTTGTATTTACAATTACAGAACATTATTGAATTGTCGTTTTCTCTTTCCGAGAAGCGATATCAATACTGATGCTACAGAGAATGGAAAATAGTGTCCTGAAACGTGTATAAGAACATTATATAGTAAGGGAGTCTAATTATAGTCAGTATGGATGAAAGATTTCTTTTGTACAATACACACACAGAAGTAGATATACAAGTCGAACAGGAAATGTAGTTTTCACAGAACACAGTAAACCCCAAAACATGCAAAAAGACAAACATGAATGACAATTTTAATATGGAATAAAGGCATAATACGTCACAAACACAAAAAGGGTTGACAATAGGGCTACCGCCTTGGAACGGCCAGTGGCAAAAAGGCCGCTTTGGGTTTAAACCAGGTTATAGGGTGCACCAATCCTCACACTTACCTTACCCTACTGTCAACCCAATAAAACGGGACAGTGTAAATAAAAAAAAAATCCCGTCATGAACTATTCTCTAACCAACAAAGCAGCAGTAATAGGCAACAAAAGTAAAACACAAGGATGCTCGTGTATATATAAATACAAAAACACAATAGCGTAGAAAGCCACCAAGAAGGTACTCAATGACTTAGCATAAGCCAGAGCAACAAGATAATAAACCATTGAGGGCAAGACCAGACAAGACTGCAGACAAACATCAAACGACACCGACCCTTTGGGCTTTAGGTAGACGTCATCATATGGTTCACAGCTGTCCGATCATCGCACAATTAAAGAGGACAGCATATTGGCGAACTGTAAATGAGTCCACCACCAAGAATGCAGTGCGTTGCAAAATGATAGGGCCATAACCTCTTTTGATAAACATTTTAACAAGTTTAACAAAGATAGTATGAAAGTGATCATGACCAAGGATCTTACGAAGTTTGCAAATCACGTCACCATATAAGACAGTTGCGATAGTCCTTGTCGCAGAAGAGCTCTTTAATTACTTTTGTATTTAGAAAGAAGATCAGGGTGACGATAAGAACATTTTGCAAAGGTTTTCGGAAGTTTATGGTAACGGTAACCCTGATGGAGTGGCCTTTTAGTTATACACAGATTACGAATATTAAGGTCCTCAACTCGAGTACAAGCTCTAGAAAAACGAATATGTTAAGACACATATACCCCATAAGAAGTTCTCGGTGAACATCTCCATCTAACTGTGGATAATTAACATATCAAAATTAAAATCATCTCTCTTGTCATAGATTGACAAGACATGGCAAGATTGAAGACATGTGGCATAGCAAAAACATATTCGTTCACAATAGGGCTACCGCCTTGAAACGGCCATTGGCGAAAAGTCCGCTGGGTTGTAGGGTGCAAGAAGCCTCGCTCTTATCTTATTGTCATCCTAGTAAGACGGGACATTCTAAATAAAGCTATCCCCGACAGGTTATATTCTCTAACAAACAATGCAGCATTAATACGCAATACATGTGTATGTATAATGCACAGATGATCATGCATATATGAATATAAAAGTCAAAGCCTTTTTTTTTTGGTTAAATGAACTCAAATGCATTTTTTCTTATTTGGCTGACTAGAACTATTCTCCTAATGAACGCAGTTAATTTCAAAACTCTTTTTTCGGAGACAGTAAGCCTCTTACCGTCTTTCCTCGTCATTTTATTGAAGAGCTGCATAAACGTTAAATATTAAATAATTTTAGCACTAGTTGAATTTACCGTGAGCGATCTATTGATTGTTAAACGCTGCACAAACGAAGTCAAGTGCATTTTCTCCAATTGTGCATTCAATTGACGCATTCATTTGCAGTTAAACGAAGGCATAGATTCCTATATCAACATTGAATGCACTCAAAAGCATTGCTGCATGCATTAAAACAATTTATTGCAGTAAACAAATGGAACGCAAACGGAGCACAAACGGAATGAAAATGGAACGAACAATGAAATCTCGCATCATCTCGCGGCAAACCCTCCCCTGTACGAGAGGTGTTCCAACAGAAATGCAATTCGGCGAATTTTCTCGCTAAAACTTACATTCAAAGTATTTTCCTCGATTAGAAATGCATAGTTTCATTCCCGCTTCACGGTAGGCAGATTTGGTACACTCCGGAGCCACTGATTTATAGCTGAACCACGAGCATGTCTTGAATGATATCTGCGGCAAGAAAGAAAGATTTTCATTTTTGGAAATAGGAAAAAGTCGCAGGGTGCTAGTTCTGGGGAATACGTGGATATGGAACGACTGTAACTTTTTCCGACTTCAGGAAATTGGTACAGCTTCAGACTTATGACCCGGTGAATTGTCATATAAGAGACGAACATATCGGAAACCTGTAGATGGGTGCCGTTTTTGGAAGTATTTCTTCAGTTTTTTAAGCACCACATCACGGTAGAATCTTCCTGTGACACATGTACGGGTCCCTTTGTTACCGGAAATGTTATGGACCTTGATTTAATAAACATATAGCATACATATTACTTTTTGCGCTCTGCGTTTTTTTGGCAATAATAATAAGAGATGTCCAGATCGTGCTACCCACCTTTCTCACAGATTGGAAATAATATACCCACGTTTCATCACCAGTTACCTCATTTGCAAATTTCCTTTCGTCATGTTTCGGAAACATTTTCAGCAACCATTTGGCCAACATCATGCGTGCCTTCTTATGCTTATCAGTCAAAAGATGTGGTACCCATCGTGCAGATATCTTCCTAACTTTTAAAATACTTTATTTTATTATTAATAATATTAATAGTATCTACTCGTTTCCCAACCATTTCTATGATAGAGGTCAACGACTGACTTTATTGAAATGAAGATTATTCGGGAAACGGGTTTACGTACCAATTCATGTATATATCACTGTGTAGGTATTGAAAATACATGTGCACAAATTACACCTGATTCTCGAGAAATTCACAGAAGTGCATTTCTTTTCGAACACCCCTCGTATTTAGGTAAATAACGTTTCTTTTTTATATAAAACATGTACATGTAAATGATGTTCTACCATGGTTCGTTTTTGTTTAATATATTCCACCATCCCACAAGCCATCAAGTGTATCTTTCAATTACCAGATGAAGATTTCGTTTTTTTTATATTGCCGTCAATTTTATAAACAACATGCGTTATTCTTATGTTCTGGTAGTGTTAAGATGCAAGCTGTTTACACATTAAATGTAGAATTCGTGAAAAGATGTGTAAACAAAGGTTGAACATCACCGTTAAGTGGAACACACACGTTTTATTTTGTGTTATAATTCCTCCCACGCTTGGCCTTTGGTAGACTAGCTACACATTTGGCAGTAATAAAGTAATAATCAATATTTTGTGTAATAAAGTGGCCAGTCTATTTTGGAAGAATTCTGGTCGACTAGCCAGGCTATATTAAAAATCGAACTTCACAATTAGATTCGCCAAAGGGTATGACCTAAAGAAATAAGGGCAATGACATAAGCATAGGACCAGGCTAAGCCTTCAGATAATAGAACTAATAAAATGTATTTAGAAATCAAAATTGTGTGTCAGTGAGATACGTATGCAATCGGAACAACAACAATAACACACGCAATCACATTTTCTTTTTGAGTAAAGTCAGCAAGGGAAGTGTGTTTCCTTTGTCTGTATTGTTGTATTATAAACGAAAACATCTTAGTAAACATAGTGCAGGGGGTATCTATATTCACATCGTTAGTTCAGGATCAGATGCCTATAACGGATGGTTTTATTTGTAAACACAAATGCATTTACAGCTTCTTGGTGCAGTTAAATAACCCTGTTCAAAACGTTTTAAACGACATATTTATTTGGCATTGCTTATTGGCAAACCGTAACTCTAGTTGAAAGTATTTTGTAGTTTTTTTCCGGTATTTTAATGTTCATCCTTTGCCTTAACAATTGCGTAACAAGATACGTTTAAAACAAAAGTGGTATTATGGTGTGGCAACACTATACACTGGCATAAGTATACACTAGTGTTAAAAGCGACGTTAAAGCTTCACAATCCGTATATATTAATGTAAAGCACACCAATAAAACACATATACAGGTATAGTAAATTTGTTTCAATATAAGGTGTCTTATGTTAATATAAATTGCCATTTAAACGAATACTTATGTTTCACAAGATATCATAATGTACACTGCATGTGAAGTATATTGTACACTGCATATGAAGTACATCAATGCAAGCGGGTGTGTTCAATTTGAAATGCTGTGATTTTATATTTGTTCTCTGCCGAGATCGCCATCGTGATTCCCATGATGTATTCCTGTTTATGTATAATTGTATATAGTAATCGCACCGTTCGTCTATTTGTTTGTTCGTGTGTCCGTCCTAAACAATAACATCTCACCCATAACGTTGACAGTACCGACGGGTGTGTCGCGCGTATGAATCCGCTATTTACTCCAAAGGTCAAGATCACACTTAGAGGTCAACCATCAAATGCATCAAAATGGTGTCTTTGTCTATGTCCACACTTTCTGATCCTGCTAAATATGTATGTACAGTTTAATGAAAGTCCCGTGTCATGCTTTGTAATAAATCCGTAAACTCAATGCGTGCGTTATGTTCATTTGTCACATTCGTTAATACAGGTGAAAGTTGAACAACTTAGAAAGAAATATAAAACGATCGGACAGGGAAAGTAGCATTCAAGGAGGACAGTCAACCACAAAACACAAACACAAACACGCAAACAGACAAACAAGAAGGCAAAAGTAATAATTAAAGCAAAGGACACCACAAACACAAAAGGGTGGACAATAGGGCTACCGCCTTGGAACGGTCAGTGGCAAAGTAGGCCACTGGGGGTTTAAACCGGTTCTAGGGTGCACCAAACCTCACACTTACCCTTCTGAAATTTAACCATGTTTTGTTGATAGTTGGTGTAGTATTCAGGATGGATTGTCATTAAATGTTAACACATTTTACGAAACAAAAACGCGTGCACAGCAAATCTTTAATAAACATCCGAATACAATTATCTCTGGAATGCAATGCTTGTTTATTCTCTCATAGAAATGATAGAGATCGTCCATATATTAACATTCTATCCGCGCGGTTTTTGCACCGCGAAACACAGTTTCATAAGAGGGCTCAACATGATAAACAAACCAAACGCTGTTAGGTATGGAATAATTTATTTTAGATACTCTGCTGCCAAGCTCTAGAATGGTAGATCATGATATGCAAAATGATTTAAGAGAATGTTCTGATAACTTCAGCGTGACCTCTTAAGTGGAGGGGATCACATTGCTTATGCACATCTGTGTGTAATTCGAAGGTTTATAGACCGTCCGCCAACTAACACGTCGAGGTAACCCTCACGCGACGGGCACAATAGAGTCTGGTCTTTTCTAGATGTGTATGTAGGTTGATCTGGTGCTGCTGTGTTGCTGTGTGGTCGTCTCTGTTGGTCGTATGCAGGTAGATGTCGCTTTCGCTCTGTGGCTGTCGCTGTGGCGGTGAGGTGGGGGGGGGGGGGGCGTTTGAACGACGTCTAGGTGGTGCTGTCTACGCTACTGGACGATCCCCTTTAGGGCCACACCCATCACAGTATGACCCCTGCGCCGCACACACCGCCCGATGGCCCTCTTCCGTCTTCGGTTTTCAGCCCTTCTGTCGTCGGCCTTTATCCGCTGTGGCGGTGAACTATCGGCTTCGGACGTCTGACTTCAAACTTCCAACTTCAGTGTGGCCATCAGATGATGTGTGATGTGATGGGACGCAGGAGACATCTTTACTCTCGGTCAAATGACAGTCAAGTCTACTGAACTGTTAATTCTGCAGTTCAGTAGTACCGGTATTTGATCACAATACGCGAATAAAGTGTTCATACCGGTAAGCTTATGCACATGTTGCGGTTTAGCTTGCTTAAATACTCCACAGTTTGGTCATTATCAGTATGCACCGTATCAGCAAACGGCCACTTGGTCCGAAATGGGTAAAATCCTTCAGTGTGATCCCACTCATGTGAGATATAATGCGTGTATATGTTGTGTGTTTTCAAGTGTTAGACCGGTGAATTTAAAGACACAATGCAAAATAAGCTATTTTGGAGATGAGTCACAAGTTCCGCAACATTTTTCACTTAAATACATTTTAATTCTGTGAATCACACGCATTTGACTCGCAAACTGTTCTATATCTAGAAAAACAACAACAACAAGAGAATCAGTGTTTCAGCATGTCGCGTCATTCATTCAAACTATATACCTATTTTGAAATAAACATGTAAAACCGCATCTCTATCATAATCTTGCTGATATACATCCAAGACATAGTCCTGACAAACACAGTAAACTATTCGATATTCATGACAACAGACAAACACTTTAACACAAGTTAGATTTAACTATGAAATAAAAGCCAACCAAGAAAACACATGCAAAACACATGGACCTACGACACGGAAGTACTTCCTGACTGGCCTGACACCTTCAGGCGAATGTGATGCGGGTTATTAGCGTGGGTTGATGTTATCGTTGCTCTGTGTCTGGAAGTATTTCCGGGTCGTATGGTGCTAAAATAGTTCCTCGGAAAAATCCAAAGTTTCTAGTTTGCATGTGTTTTCACCAAGATTAGTTTTTATTTCATCGTTAAATCTAACCTGAGGTTACAGTAGTATGTCTGGTCTGTTGTCTCGGTGTTTTATTCCAAATATGGACCGTTTGCTAGCCAAATGTGTTTAATTCACAAATTAAAAGCGTATTTAAGCGAACGAATGTTGTAGAACTTGTGGCTTATCTCCAAATATAGCCTCATTACGTGGTCCGAGTATTAACTTTCATACCCTCATCCAACCCTTTCTCCAAGAAGCAAAAACGGGGTTGGCTGGAGTATGAAATAAAACCTTAATTTCGACTTAAACAGTTTGCATATTGTAAAATTAAAACATTTAATAGGTCATTTTAAAGACGTTGTCGCCTTTTTTCAGTAAAAAATGTTTTAAAACATGTTTTGTTGTCGGAATATCCGTTATAATATAAGCTTTCCCATCGCTTAATGGAACTAAGGCGGAAACACGTAATGCTATATTGCATCGTGTTCAATGGGCTGATTTTCACCGGTCTGACACCGTCTCTCACTGTAGCTATTCGCCCCGCCGTAGGCCGTCTTGAGGTTGTCTGCTATTGGTTGTTCGCAAATCGTGCCTCGGTATATATGATCACATATATATTCATGTTAAATATGTTAGTCGGGTTTAAGAGCTCATTAGAATGTGTGCTACTTCGTTGTTAACTTGACCTGACCTGACTTGATGGCATGTCCGTGTTGACTTTAAATCGTTTGAATTTGTTAAAGTCTCTATCTGATGATCATCTGATGGTATTGTTAGCAATTACTATACTCACAGAGCATATTTCAGCGTTAAATGAAGTCGATTTATCCAATTTCCACTGCTTAAATTAAACATAAAACACGACAAACGTTAGTGAAACTGCTGATATTGTACGTTCATTTCGAATCAACTCATGGTAATTGACCTTATCAGATATCCAAAATTAACTTTGAACTTGTCTTGACCGATAAACTCTCACTAAAGCAGGAAGCCCTACACGCAGTCGGATGTAGACACCATCTTAATTCTCGTAAAGGTTATAGACCGGTGACTTTTGGCTCTTTTAAATATTTTAGTGAAATCATCCTTTCAACTGTTTGCCATCACTTGTAAAGCAAACGAACACTTTCTCAAACTACTTACCTGTAAATAACGCACTGTATTGTCCAGAAACAACCACAGAAAAAGTCCCACGAATGCTTTCATTTCGCACGAAAATCACATTAAGTATTGTCGTTATGTAAATTTCCATATACTCGCCATGACCTGATAACTTTAGCGTGACCTCTGCTCACATGCACCGGGATGAAATAGTCATAAGAAAAGACATTACTGACAACCAGTCAATTTCAATTTCATGTTCTGGTGGATAAATGCCCATAGAGAGTCATCAATATCTAAGAAAAGGTCATTCAAACTGGAAACATGCAAAATCTGTAGGAACTAGCTATGCACCCTACGACCCGGAAGTGAGTCCATACCGGGCTTACTCCAAATCGTGAAGTGTGATGGTCGAGTGATTGGCGAGTTTGCCTAGATACCGAGCGATTGCAAAACCATGTTTAAAGTCATATAAATAAATGTTGTATCGATTACCAGCAAATGGTAAACGTAATCTAGAACTTCAGTTTATTTTGAAAACGGGAATAGATCGAATGTATGCACATTTGTATTATGTTTAATGATAACAAAACGGTTTCGAATGCGTTTCGATGAGGATTATTACAGAAACACTTTAAATATCCGTCTATGCATTATATCCATCAGCATTGAATTCTAACATTACGTGGTCATTTTAAGCAGGTTATCGCATTTTAACACTAAAACATGTTTTTAACTGTGTTTTGTTGTCGAAATATCCGTTATAAAATCCTGTTAATATAAGCATTTCCATCGCTTAATGGAATTAAGGCGGGACCATGTAATGAATAATTAAATATGATCACTCTTTTGACCATGAAAAAACATTTATGCGAGTAAATACATACGTTAACGTTTTTTTTAGCAATGTAATGTTTGATAGGGATGCAGGATTTTATTTCATGGACATGATTTATGTTGCATTCAGTCGAAATCAACACACAGCAATATATTCATGGACATGATTTATGTTGCTTTCAGTCGAAATCAACACACAGCAATATATTCCTACAATTCACAAATTGCAATGCAATGCATAAGAGAGAATACGATTTGATTTGATTTTTATTTAATGACGTAGAAAAGTGTAAACATGCAAATTAATCCCCGTGCCCATGTATTGGTCAAATATTTGTCAACAGTTTCGCAACTATTCAATTCAGATTAATTGTATTACAGTACGAGATCAAGCATACAGTAACATATTTCTAGTTCGTGCAATTAATGATTGTTTTATATGCAATTTAGTAGCGGATTTCATATGTTGTTTAAAAGTTAAATTGTTTAGTTGACAATACTACAGAAAGGATGGCCACAGACCTTAAATTTATTTAAAAACGGGTTTAGATGAAATGCATGCACAGTTTTATTGTTGAACGATAACAAAACGGTTTTGAATGCTTTCTGATGAGGAAAATGACAAAAGCACTTTAATCTTCCTATCATAAGCATTAAATTCTAAAATGACCAATTATGATCACTCTTTTAAACATAAAAAAGATTTATGTGAGCAGATAACTATGTTATTGGTTTTAAAGCCATGCAATGTTTGATACACACGCACATTATCGGTATTAATTTAGATGTTCAGAACTGTTTGGAGAGCAATTTATATCCGAAATAGGCATTTACATAATGCAATTATTCCCAGCAAAGTATATTAGTCCTTAACTTCTAGGATTACGCTGTGCAGTATGTTATTGTTTGATTGTACGATAACTGTATTTATTATACCTTACATAAAACGCCCACGTTAAATCCTCACAGACAGCAAATTGAATGTGTAATTTCTTAATATCTGACGCGGAGCTGTTATTGCAAGGTGATAGTAAATCGCGGGACGATAGTTAAAAAAGTATCACATGCGCACCTTTGGTGCCCGCTGCTTCGGTGACGTCATCGGCTCAATATGGTAAAATTGCTTCTTTTTTTTACTCATAATAACTTAAAAGTACTTTTCCGATTTCAATAAACTACCACTCATTTTCTTAGTTAATAAATACTGAAAAGGTGATCCCTTGGAAGCAACAAACGCAAACAAGAGAGAAAGGTAGAAGACTCGGTTTTATTGAGTCTGTTCATGAGAGGTAATTATAAGATGCAACACCTCTCAAGTTATTTCCAATCTAATGATAGAACCTTCATAGCATTTTTTTAAAAACTAATATTACCCGGCAAAGTTAAATCTGTACTGAAAATTAATTTTGCTTTGGCCCGAGGAGATTTCGGAATAATAAAATAATTTATGAGAAAGTGATAGTAATGCAGCTTTACAGGGTCAATTTATATACACACCAAACAACGTCATTCAATATTCAGCGATAATATAAGATGTGTCCGATTGTATTTGTTATTATACATGTTAAGCTGTATAACGCTAGTAGACTACTTAACTTAGTGAGTGCATAACTCAAACAAAAAGGTGTGTTATGAATATTACAGGTATATTCGCTTTCCTTTTCTATGAAGCTCGTTGAATAAGTTGATGCATGACGTCATTGTGTAAAAACGTTGGTTATTGGCAACGTCAACGCACAAAATTTCAAAGATATGCACGAAAGAGAATCAGTCATGGGTATTCGGTTCAGATAAGAACAATAGTAACCGGATACCGGGAAAGATTTTTATAATATACTGAATGGAAAAAGAAACGCCTAATCAAAAAAAAAAAGCATATACTACACTATTATATACATCTAATTCCGCGTAATATTCCAGATATATCTCAACGTGTTTTGGACAAAAAGGGGCTACAACTAATTACAGAAAGGACAACACTGTCATGTAGTAGAACTTTTAATCAAAGTATACTTTGTTACACGAAATTCATAAATGTTGAAGGTTTCGCTTGAAAAAGTCAAGCCATTTCTGTTTTGTTTTTAATGTTAAGAAATGGCAAAGTTTAAAGCCTAAGTTTGCTCACCTGCTTGAGCCAAATGCGCATTCTGTCGATAGGGGTAACCATGTTCGGTGCTGTTTAAACCGTCTTTCACCATTCGATTAGCAGTAGCTTATTAAACATACAATATATAGTGGAAATACCCATTCTGCGTTTCATTTTCCTTTCAGTATATGTTATAAGTGTACTACTCCACCAGATTGTTATAAGTGTACTACTCCACCAGATTGTTATAAGTGTACTACTTCACCAGATATAAAACAGGTTCATTATGTGAGTATATAATTCACGTGTTACAGACTATTGGTCCGCCATCTTTAAAGCAAAAGATCCTTAAATGATGGGATATGGTCAAGTATTTTCAACCAAATGCATATTTTAGACATGAGAAATGTTAACCATATAGCACATGACAGTAATTCAACACTGTTACTGTGAACATAATATCAGAAATAATGTTTATATGGCAGACATTTTGCACTTTATATCTGAAAGGTTTAATGCAATTTTACTCAGTGTTGTTTTTTTGTTCCTCTATGGGAAATAAATTCATCCATAGAATAGCATATCAATCCAGCGAGAGCAGATGAGACATCGTTTCTACATAAAATAAGCCATTTTATCACATCATCTAAATTTCGAAATTCACCATTGAAATGAAGTTTCGTCTGGTCTCGCTGAATAAAATGAGTAATGCTGTTACTTACTGGTCCTTTGGGATCATGAAGAGAATTCGTTATGGAAGAATGCTGCTTAATTAAGTCTGGCGTGAGAGGAGGCGATGGATTTGGACCACCATTATTTTCACATAGATCGTAATGTTAGCTCTATACAGAATAACACTTACCCTAATGCTCCGTGACACTTCAAATATCCATTAAAATGTATATACGTGACGATAAAACACAAAAATAGCTAAACAACAATGACCACAACTGCTCTATGCACCATCATTTGGCTTAAAGTGAAAGTAGATGACCTTTTTTGACAACAACAGCCGAACCACACCTCATTTTGTTTAAAATCTTACCTCATACAAAGTAGTACCACTCAGCACTCTGATGACCGATTCCTTTGCTTTCTGCACCCATATCTTCGGAAATCTATCCTCAATACAAAAACCGGTCCAAGTTCTATATGGAACCAATCCTGCAGTTTTTGGAATTGAAAGTAGGTATATGTACTCACCAACATTCAGCTCTGATGAATCCAAAATATGGAATCGGTGACTCCAACAGTGTATCCGCCATTATACACAGATCGACTCTGCGTCAATTCAACCAAAGTTGCCCCTAGATTTTAGTAACCATCGCTAACCATCGCTTCTGAAATTGAAAATGTAACAAAGTTAAGCTAGATACAATTTAAAAAAATGATTAGATCTTCTACATATAATCAGTGCTACATGAAAATAGTCAGTTTCAATATGTGAGCTTGACTATACTTTTTTTAAATATTTTCCGAAAGAGAAAATTTCTACTGAAATCCAGAAAATTGGAAAATTGTCAAAAGTTACAAGCCCTTACTTGTACTGATATACTCTTAACACCAAGTATAATAATATTGAAATAAGTCGAGAGTTCCTTTTTTATAGACAATCTCGTTTTTGCCTATATTTTCAAAATTGTTGCAAAATAGCACTATGTCCGCACTGGACGAACATTTCTAAAATCGTTATAACATTTTTGTCTCTTTTAATAATTGTCTGAAATTTGGCAGCTATTAAACCAATAATATTCACATTTTGCAAATACATAAACTTACCTTGCGAGTTAGGGTAAGGAAAAAAATATGGCTGTTTGTAAAACAAAATATACTACAAAAAACTGTACTTTTCCGTAAAATATTCGATGTTTTGTGCATAAATGATGCTATTTAGGTTCATGATTCCATCTTTTTGTTCATAAAATGGCATGTTTTGTATAAGATGATACATCTGTTTAGAGAAATCAACAATAATAGCAGTTGTTTTGGTTTTGAAAATACTTCAAACACATTCCTGAAGTATCCAGGACTAAATAGTATAACTCGGATAATGGTGCATAGCATAGATAGTACTGTGTAATGTTAGGTCTGGACAACAGGCGTCATCAGCATCCATTGTTACTTATAATATAAGGAGTAGTACATGTTGCAACATAACTGCTTCAGTCCAAAATGGTGAAAGGACAGAGAAAGAGGAAACATGCAATGTTTAAGAATAACTGCATACCTTACAACAAGGGTTTACGGTACGAGCAGTCCATGGTTTCATCGCCGCCTCCTGACAGAAAGATAAGACGAGCTGAGTTATCTTCTGGGATGTGTACATCACCATTCGCATCACCAGAATGCACTACTTCTTCGCCCAACACCTGCAACAAAAGGCAAAACACATTGAGCTTTCAAGAGATACTGATGGCAACCGTATTATCAGCAACAGAAAAATTATGGAGGCAGTAAATGACCTCAACAAGAAACACCTACATGTTCAGATTCCGAGTATGAAATTCATTCGAACAAGAAATGGGGACTAGCATGGAAATACACGTTTACATGTAAACAATGTGACTTCATATCAGGGGAATACAAGTTTTTCGAAGAAATCCCCACATCTCTACCAGGACCAAATGCTGCAACAACAAATGTATCACTTCAAATTGGACTTCAAGATACACCGATGGGCAATACCCGGGCCTGTGAAGTAATAGCTGCAATGAACATTCCACCTCCAGCCAAGACTGCGATGCAAAGGACAGCTAACAAGGTGGCTCGAGAAACAGTAAAAATTAACAAAGCGGACATGCTGGACAAGCAAAAATTACTGCAAAATATTCTGGCTGAGCACGGTCTCGATGGTAGCGAGGTCCATGGTTCGTTTGATGGTCGGTACAACAGCATAACCATTGTTAGTGCAACAAAGCCAGGCCAAAATGCATCGCAAGCAATCGGTGTCTTTGCTGAGTCAATGACAGAAAACCACTTCATCCTGGACTACGAAGTGGAAAATAAGTTGTGCTATGCTGGAGTACACTTAAGGGCACATGGTGTGGATGTAAATTGCCCTGGTGGACACTTTGGGTGCACGGCCACTATTCCGGATGTTGCACCTCAAAGCGAATACGAGATGGCAAAGTCTATAGCCAAACGACTTGGCGAGAAAGGTATTAAAGTGACAATACTAACAATCGACCAGGATTCAAAAGCTCAAAAAGGGTTTCAGGAAGCGTGCAAGGTCCTTTTTCCTGATATGGAAATAACACAACAGTGCGATCCCATCCACTTGTCACGGACACAGGCCCGAAAGCCACTTTTAGCCGGGATATGTTTGTGGGTTGCAGAACCAGAGATGACTCGAACCAACTGCAAAAAGTGTTTGCATTGGATGTTAAGGCCAGAAGTAGCCTCATCTTTAAAAGTGCGATGACTAAACACTGGGTAAACTTACCGCATCTGGTTAAGACCGTAGAGAAAGCTGTTAAAGCTACAATCATCTGCTATGATGGAGACTGTAGTAAGTGTAGACGGGACTCTCTGGTTTGTGGTGGCGGCGGCCAAAAGACGTGCTGGCTCGAGCGATCTGCTTTCTTGGGCCCACACAAGATTACCACGCTGAGAATGACAGAAAGTGATAAATTACTCTTAGAGGAATTTTTGAAAATCAGACTCGGTGAACACGCGCTGAAAAACACATTACACAACTACAACACCCAATCATGTGAATCATTCAATGCCTCATTTTCAAAGAGTGTACCAAAAAATGTGAATTACTCTAACAAATTTGAAGGTCGCTGTTCTTCAGCAATATTACGGCACAATAACGGACAGTGTGATGCTCTACTTATACAGTTAGCATACATGGGAATATATTTATCAGCTGCACCGAAACAGGCACTCCGTAAAATAAGTGAAGACATGCGATGCCACCGAAAGAATGCTAAAAACCCAACTAACCACACTCGAAAACTTACCCGACGTGGAAATATGGAATCTCGCCATACGTGGTATCGACAACAGAAGAATAATCGTCAGTCTGACTATGTAAAAGCAATAAATGATCATATGTACCAAATTCCTTCATGAGGCATTTACACTGAATTTGAACATTGAACAGTGCTTCTGTTGTTGTACATATTAAACCGAATGACAGGAAAAGAAAATTAATAAAATAAAATTCAAACTTACTTTCTGTTGCTTTCTCTTCATTAAAATACCAGTAACAAGCAAAATGCTGTATACATACAACAACAACAACAACACCACCACCACCACCGCCGCCGCCGCCGCCGCCGCCACCAACAAAAACAACAACAACAACACAGACAGACAGACAGACAGACAGACAGACAGACAGACAGACAGACAGACAGACAGACAGACAGACGTCTGTCAGACAGACAGGCTCTAAAAACAAACAAACGTAATTGTATATTACAGGCACAATATGAAAGTGCAATTAAAATAGAACTTCCAGTTTAGTATGTTTACACTTTTAACAAGTGTTGTGTTGAATAATAAAGACAAACTTCAAGATAAAGATGTGAACTGATCAAAGCACATATTTCCTTGATTATGCTTTATAAATTCACATATGTATCAAGTTTGTATTTATTATTCAATGGCCGCAGTGACTAGATTAAACGTGTTTTTGTAAACATAATCAAGAATACTGAAGATGTATATTAGGTCTATTTTAATATGCAATTTCAATGGCATTTCTTGCGCATGTTTTGAGTCCATCAATTTACGATGAAGACGAACTTCAAGAAGACGAATACGACGACGACGACGACGAAGAAGAAGAAGAAGAAGAAGAAGAAGAAGAAGAAGAAGAAGAAGAAGAATGATTTAATACCAGCTAAATCTTGAAGTGTAGAAGGTAGTTTGGAAGTCCACCATGTCCCCGGCAAGTCCTGTCTGATACGCAACTTTCCCTCTGGTTATTAATAGCCTGGGGCTCAAGCGACATATGTTCTGTTGTTAAACACAACTTGTTGTGACACAAATGGCTAACACAAATGCTACGCGGCCCAAGATCCATGGTCTTCAACTTCAAACAAATGGCCAACCTGTGTACAAAACATGAAATTGTCTGTCGCTTAAAATCGGGTCATAGTCAATGGCACTGTCCATAACCAGCCTTGCTGGCCGCACCAGTCCATAGCTGACAATGACCATTCTCAGACAGTTGAGTTTTTTGCAGAAGATTTTTTTAATGTAATCTTGATAAGGCACCTCCATTGCTACCTTCTGGAAGCTGACTGAGTATTAATTTCTAATTAACATATGTAAACAAATCAACAACAAACCTTGTTTTTGCTAGAATCCAAGATTCCGAGGTTCTCCGAGTCAAAGAGTGTCATTAAATGCTCTTTTCAATACATAAAGCACTTAAAATGTCCACAAATTGTGCATTAACACTTACCTTTCACGATAAAAATATTGTTTGAGTGCTGAATTGAGTCATTATATTCAGATGAGCAGGTTTATATCCATACCGGTGTCTGCATAAAGGATTGGGACCACCATTATTTTCACATAGACCGTAATGTTAGCTCTACACAAAATAACACTTACCCTAATGCTCCGTGACACTTCAAATATCCATTAAAATGTATATACGTGACGACAAAACGCAAAAATAGCAAAACAACAATGACCACAACTGCTCTATGCACCAGCATTTGACTCAAAATGAAATTAGATGACCTTTTTTGACAACAACAGCAGAACCACACCTCATTTTGTTTAAAATCTTACCTCATACAAAGTAGTACCACTCAGCACTCTGATGACCGATTCCTTTGCTTTTTGCACCCATATCTTCGGAAATCTATCCTCAAAACAAAAACAGTAAATATACGTACCTCTTTTATGTACTAAATCAATTACACAGTCCCAAATAACACCACTGATGGTACTACGACCATTTTCAACTTTTGACCTCTCTGGTTACCGGTCCAAGTCCCGATGCGCGTTACATTACATCTCATAAACTTGTCTCCCTTGTATGTGCGGAGTTACTCAAGAGGGAGAACAGAGAGAAACGGAATAGTGTGCGAATTTTTTAACACTAACAATATTGAAGACGAGTATCATTTGTTTTTGATCTGTACTACGTACTCTAACATACAATAATATGTGTATTTTTTTGTATACATATGTATGAAGCAAAGAAAAACTAATGATTATTAACGCTGTGTATGCAATATTAAAATATGTGTTAGAATCCGTAGAATTCCCAAAAATGTATGTTCATTTTGTATCGGTTGACATCATGAACTATGTTTTCGAGGTGGCACATGGGTGCTGGCAGTAACTAATGAGCGTGAACCCAGCGTAAATGGAGTATCTGTGGCAGAATGTTGAGCAAGTCTACAGTTCTGGATATCGGAGGAAAGTAAGTTCTAGGCGTCATCTGAATGCATTTAGTTCAAAACAGAGGGCGGAACTAAAATACTTACTCTTGTTGGTGTCATATGACAGTTTTGTTGGTTCACCGTAAAACACAAGTCAAAGTACCGAGCAATATCACGTGCATCCAACAGGGCGGAAAGATCGAGCGCTTATTGTTTAATAAAGGACAAATGTTGGTGCAATGGTATTTCAGTGATCAAGAGAATATTTGCTAATGTTATGTTATATTATGTTATATATGTTTTTTTAATTGTATGAAAGAGAGTATTGTGTCAAGCATATCACGAGATACGTAGGCAGTTGTAATCGACTCCTTTAACAACACCTCTCGGTATCTGGATGATATGTTGAACATTGACAAAACGTTCTTCTCTACTATAGCTGATAACATCAATCATAAAGAACTTCTACTCGGCAAAGTTAATATTTATTTCGCTTCCATTCTCGATATATATCTTTCGATTGAAAATGAATATGGAATAAACAAATCTATGACAAAGAGAGACGACATTTCACTTAGCTAATTATTCCCACGTAGTGTAACACTATGCCGCTATCTAGCACCGTTAAATATATAACGTGTTTAAATCGCATGATATGGGGTACTATTATTAACTTAACTATATAAATATACTCAGCAAAAATAGAAACGTTCCTCTTTTAAGCTGTGATTTGCACAGGGTTGACTTTGTTACACTTTGTACACCAATCTAGATATAATTTCATCATTTTATACTTATCACTCAATCATTCTGATCAATATGAATAATCATCAAAAACCAAAGTTTGTCTTTGCTGCTAAAAAATGTTTTATTCAAATTGCGAAATCACTATATTTTTATTATAAAGGGAACTAATCTGAAAATATTCGTTCTTTAAAGCAATATGGCGCAAAAATGAGTGAAAAGATCAGCGTCTTTTCTCTGTTTTTGTGGTGATTAGGTCATTCTCTGTTTATTTCAATATAACAAAACTGTGTTAACTCAAAGTTTTAACCACAATACCTGGAAATGCTGTTTAAACCAAATCAAGGGGAATAAGCTTGCCCACAAGTTTGATTCAAAGACAATTGTTTTCATGACAGTGCTGGCCTTTAACAAAGGTATTGGCATATAAGATTAAATAAAACATAATTTCATTGTGTCTAAATCTATGAGTAAAGTTGGGGACGTTTCCTTAACAAATTTAACTCTTAAACATCGTATGAATATTTCTTGATATTCTCGGAGAAACAAAACATGGCCGGATAACTTTAAGGTTCTATGGTGATCCAAACCGTACTCATTGGAGAGACAATAGTGTACTTTCCCATTGCTTAATGGAATTAAGGTGGGACCACGTAATGTTAATGCATTTTCGGTTGTATACCTACCTTTAAACTACATGCAGTCAACAGTTTAACCTATATATTCTTGGATCGAGCATTTTTAAGATATAAGAATGTTCAACTAAAATTGTCCTACCAAATGCGTGTTACTGGCGGTCTAAAATACAATTTATTATTACAACTGAATAATGGCGCCATAAAGAAGGTGAGCGAGGAAAGAAACATACATAAATCACTCTGCGTATCTTCAAATCTTCGAGAACGTTTGCTTTGCTAACGTGTGTTATCATAAGAAATCGTTCAAATAATTAAACTGGAGTAGATGTTGCATTATCTCAATAGAAACAGATGTTGTTTGAGTGAGTTACAGGTTCCAGTAGGATTGATGTTAAATTGGCTGTATTCCTCACCCAGTTATCTCCAATGAGCTGCGAACTGGCTAAACCGATATCTTTAGTTCTGCTGAATTATTCGATGCAATACCTGGGTAGCCATTTGCGTGCCAATCGTATGTAGTTGTAAGCACATGAGTACCTTTGAAACTTTAATTGATGTAAACATTAGCGTTATAACTATGTATGTATTAACAAAATGTTGTATGCAGGTTATGCACCACCGTATACAGGCATCCGCATGTCCCGTTTTAATGTAGCAAAAAAAATCCATAATTTATCGCATAACTTCTAAATACTACGACTAATCCTTCTCACTTTTCCGCATCACAATGTCTTGTTAATGTATCTGGCTCCGAATCCTCACTTGATTAACCTATCTTCCCGCAGAGGGTAGAAATCTATCACGCCAATTGGAGGTAGATGTGCGGGTCTATAACGGTTTGCCGAGACATTGACAAACATTTACCGAAATTAATCATTACATAGGTATATATGATTACGGTGAAGGTAACACTGCCGTTTCAACAGTCAAAATTGAGTATGTTCCCACTGTTAAGTCAGTAGAGCTTTTTTTTGTTTATGATTTACAGAAACAGATTAGTGTGAACATGAATGAAACTCCAGAGCCCTGTCATCAAGGCCGTTGTCATACCTGTATCAACAATCAAACGTCTGTTTTAATACGTTCTATCGACTTTAATTCAGTAGAGAGGTGTTGATAAACACATACAGAAAGATGATAATTTACAGCATGGTTGGTGGCAACAAAGAGTTACTTTTCAAACAACTCCTATGTCCGTATAAGCAAGGTAATGCTAAACTTGGTGACAAGTTTGCAAAGTGGGTATGTTTGTATCCCCTCTAATGTTTTAACCAGATGCGTGTTTTGTATAATGAGTGCATTTGTTGCCTCAATACGATATATCGTAAACAACTTTCTCCCCGTTTCATAAACTTTAAGGTAAAGGTCACATAAGTTATTTAAACTTCAGAAAGGGTTATATTCGTGTCAATCTCATTAAATATAGACCCTTTAATACGCTACGATACTCTACACTAGGATCTGACAACACTGCATTGGAGATCACATCAGACTGACCTTACCCAATCAGATTTCAGCCTATACAATCGCTCGATATAGGCTTCACTGCGCATGCCCCGTTGCAGTCAAACGCTGTAGAGCAGTCTTCGCTCGGTATTGAAACGGATATTTTCCGTAACTTTTAGCTTACAAACCTAATTGCATTGACAAACATAGCACACCAAGCATTATTTACAGAATAAAACCAAGATTGTTTGACGAAATTCAATAGCGGTATACTCAAAATAAGTACCGCTTCGTGGGGTTGAACTCGTAACCCACACTAAAATTACACTCGAGGGTTATAATAACAGAACGTCGCAATAGGCGACCCCGCTACCGACTGAGCTAAATGGGTCAGACGCTTTAAGTAAGACATACACAATAGAAAACCTAATTCCGCAATAATCTCGGTAGAATATATATTTTTCAGATACAAATAGAGTGTTCCGAATGTTTTCATAAAACATGACCGCGCCTATGATTTTCTTCGTATTTTTGATGTAAAACATGCCATTTAGTGCATGTATTGTGCTATCCGCAGCAATAACGAACGGTGACTTTATCTTTTTTTCGGATACATGTTTTTTATGTGGATTTTCGTTTTCTCGAACATCATTGGTGTGCAAACACGCGATTTCATTGCTTGAATTTAGTTGATCTTTCTCTTGAATATTGATTAGATGAAAGATCGAACTGACGTGACCTCCAAGACATTGTTGTCAGATCATAGAAGCGGAAAGTATCAAAGCGTAATTAGGATTTGGTTTTAATGAGACTGTATTCGTGTCCGTTTCATAACATAACATCTGGTTGTTTGTGGGAGAGGTATCGGGGAAAACAAATCACTCCTATTCCTCATTGAGTATTCCTGATGATTATTTGCAGAAATATTCGTGTCACCCACTGACACCCTTCAAAATGTAGAAGTGCTTTGTACATAACTAGAGGCTGTAGGAACAGAAAGTGACGAATGGAATGTCCAAAATGTAAGCTGTTCTTGCTAAATAAATGTCTTGTTTGTACTCGTATAGAAACTGGAATTTATACAAATAGAATCTGTGCATTGTGTATCGTGATCCTTGTAACATCGTGACTATAGTTTGCGAACAATTAAACGAACACGCAAATTCTGATGTAGTTATATATCCGTAAAAAAACGCTTCAGTTAGATTAATTCAGTACCAATTTGGCTTATAGCCCATTTCTCCCCGACATTTGCCGAAAGATCACGGATAATAACGAGCTATCTTCGAGTAGGCAAATAGGTCGACCAATCAAACGCTGGTAGGCATATTACATATTCATTGTAGCAATCAAAAACAGTACAAACACGTTACTAAATGTCAGACTATAACCTGAACGCATGACAGATATAAGTGTTTGTACTGCAGAAAAACAAATATTAAATTGTGTTAGTTGATACAATTCAAAAACAGGATTGTCAGAAAACAAGGAATATTTATATCGTAACACCGGTTCCAAACTACGCGCACATGCTCCAGTGTAAACAATTTAACACGTGTTCGAGTAGCCTTGACATCCGATCTAGTTTCCAAGGCATGAATCAATATATAAATATCACATCCCATGGAGGGTGATAGAACATATTGTCAACCCTCGATGTGGTAATGTCCACCGAGGCTTTTAGCCGAGGTGGACATTACCACATCGAGGGTTGACAATATGTTCTATCACCCTCCATGGGATGTGATATTTATTTTATTATACCAAACATCAAAATTCATTTAATCAGCAATTATTTTTTTTAACAACAATAAAGAACTTGAAACAAATTTTCAAGATTTAATGTTTCATGCCATGAAACATTACCATGCAACATTACCAATTGTTGACTGATCGGTAATGCACGAGATAATGATCGGTATGCACGAGATAATGTTTCATGCCATGAAACATTACCATGAAACATTACCAATTGTTGACTGATCGGGAATGGGGAAATTACATAGAGAATTTTGAGTGAGGTATAATAATATGGTTTCTGTATCACTATGTAATGATTGCGGTGTTTTAGCGAACAGATACGCATCCTTTAACTCAATATATAAACACTGAAACTGGTTATTCGGTGAGTGTTGATACTTCTGTGACTACCAGCATCTGATTAGTTCTTGAAATCATATGAATTTGAGCCATTTGACTGAAATTCCGAACATTGTAGGTCTAATTACACCAAATCAGCCGGATGTGCTCGCCTGGTGCATCGAAAGTAGTTGCGTATTATAAAAGAGTGCTAATCTTTTTTTTCTTTAAAAAAATGTTTAGTGTAGTTTCCTGTTATTTTTTGGCTGTAACTGTATTCTGGACATGTTGATGATATTTGAAAATGGAACTCATCATGTTTTTGACAGTTATTGATATAAATTTCAGAAGTGAAAGTAGACAGGGTACGAAATTGCAAGGGATAAAACTAGCTTTGACCTTTGACTCGGTGTTAGTATACAGCTGAAGAAATGTTTCTTAGAAGATATACAACCCCCTATTTCCTTCTTGATGTTTAACATGTTTATTTGCATGATAAAGTAAGTTTCCAAAAATTCTAATCAGGTTTGAGTTTTTAACAGGTTGTCAACATTCTAACTTTACTATGGGAGAGGCATGGACTCTTTTACGCTATTATAACCAGTACGGGGATTTCCGAAGTACCTGTGAAATGGGCTATATAGCCGGCTTGAATAGAATGCGGGGGGAAATGTATGGAAGTTTTCAAGCTATCAGGCTTAAATATATACTGAAAGGAAAAAGGAACGAATAATGGATACTTCCCCTATATTGTATGTGTAATATGATACTGCTAATCGAATGGTACAGGGCGACATTAGGCCTGTCATTTCGGAAAGAAGTTTTAAACAGCACCGCAGGTTACCACTTTAAAGTTTCTCTATCGACATAATGCGCAGTTGTCTCAAGCAGGTGAGAAAACTTTGGCGTTAAACTTTGCAATCTCTTAACATTAAACACAATACTGAATTGGTTTGACTTTTTCAAGCGAAACTTCAGCATTTATGAATTTCGTGTAACAAAGTATATGTTGGTTAAAAGGTCTACTGCATGACAGAGTTGTCCTTTCTGTAATTAGTTGTAGTCCCTGTCTGTACAAAACACGTTGAGATATATCTGGAATATTACGTGTAATTAGGTGTAATATAATAATGCAGTATAGGCAATATTTTGATTATGCGTTTATTTTTCCTTTCAGTATAGTATTGGTGCATTAGATTGACATGTGTTCCTTTAAATTCCCAGCTATGACATAACATAACACATCGCTGTTACGATTTTCTTCTTAATTAATTCTCTCTGAAACAGCGTATCGTATTGCTATCACTTAGTATCCTTATTTATTTAGCTTACAGTTTATTTAACTAATTTGTCAATGGTTATCGTATAATATGTAAGGTAATATGTAAAGTGGAGATAGTAATAGGCGGTTAACCTTAATTTGAATAATACTAATTATAGTATTATTCAAATTAAGGTTAACCGCCTGTGTGGTATTTGAATAATATTATAATAAGAATGCGTGTGTAGTCATATAATAAATCGTGTTATACGAGTATCTCTCTCTCTCTCTCTCTCTCTCTCTCTCTCTCTCTGTGATATGTCTAGCCTTCTAGCCGGGATGGTAAAGACGATTCGTTTGAAACCTGTTCGCCTCTCAACTTATCACCTCCGAGAGCTCGACTTGCAAGTGAGAAAGTGCCGATTCTAACGGTTCTACCCAGGAAACAGTGGGTTGTCTGCCTCCACCTATCGACCGTCATATATGTTGCAAATGACGTAAGAGTCAGCTCTCTATGATAGCGTTTTGTTTGGAGAGCATTAACTAACATGCTATACAATACATTTAATCTCAACGTATTTTGCTTCATAAACTCAGGGCTTTATACACAAATAAACTATAATAATAACCTTTAAGATAAACTATTCTAGAAGTAATGCATTTTTTAATTGTTAAATTTATTCAAATATTGCAATCACAAAATAAAAAAAGAGCGATAACTACTCTATCTTGTGTAAATCCTAAATGACAACACACTCCAAAATGCTTGGTGAAATGCATTAATAGTAATGTTTATCATTTTGTAAGAGTATAAATAATTTTAAAAAAATGCTGTAAACGAGAAACTGTACAGCAATTATGTTATGATTTGGTAACAGATAATGTGAGTGTATTTAAGAGTGTTGAATTGAATTGCTTCCTTTTTTTTCTAACCATATTTGGCTTAACTATCAGTCGTCATAACATAATGTCAGGTGTATTTTCGCTGACAGTAATGCTTTATCAAGGGCTTAGCCATAATGGTTTCAATGTACAGCCTGTTTGTTTGTTGGAATGGTGTTTCATCATAATTACATGTTAGCCCATTTAATTATGATGATCGATTTTTTTGTCATGGAGTCCACCCACTTATTACTGTGTACAACCAGTACTCTATGTTGTATTATCACGTGTCGTTTTATAACAGACACTATCTGACCACGCACTCAAGTCTGGAATACTGACTGTTGCTGGTCAGTTCTCTATTTACATTACAATGAATAACATCGTAATTACAGATTATTAGTTAGAACACGTTGGTCGTTCTTAGTTAGTTATAGTCCTACATTAACACTGTTAAGATTATAGCCATAATATAACACTCTATACCTCCCGCCACCGATAAGAATCGGCACTTCCCACGTATAAGTTGAGCTCCAAGTGGGATTCGAACTCTCGGCGGTAACAGGCGAGAAGATTTACAACGCAACGTCATTAACCCCTCGACCATGGAGGCATTGTTCGATGTAAAGACCCGAAGAATGGTGGTAACGGCATTTGCTGTAAAGTGGTTGGGGGATTCAGGGAATGCCTCTGACTTAAAGACTGGAGTCATACTAATAACGTATAAACAGGGAGGCAGGTGAAAATGTACACGTTGTTCCTAAACACTGCAGTGGCTATCAGTTTAAACTTATTTTTTTTACATCGATTGTAACGAAAGCTCTATGAACTTATTTGAATCACTCTCGATGTCTTCCTGGGTAGAACCAGTACTAAGCAATGCAGATAAAGCGTCTTGCTCAGGGACACAACGCATATGGCAATGACGGGAATCGAACCCACGACTTTTAAATCATGGTCCAACGCTCTACCACTAGACCACTAGACCACAGCGCTCGACCACTAGACCACAGTGGTTATATGCATTGCAGGTTTATACAATTTGATATCCCTTCCTCAATATTTTAATTGAAATTGGCACGGCTTTTCTTGAATGGTTGGAGATTTGTTTAGTCATATATGAAATCTGGTGCGCTTAAAATGTATTCAAACTATTTTCAAACAGTTATTTTCCTCATAGCTTAGCATGTTATTTTAAATTGATAGATATCATGTTTTCTATATATTATACAATAAATCTCTTTATTCGGCATGAAACGTTCAGTACAACGTTTAAAGCCTGCACATTATACATATACAATACAGTGAGAACATCAAACAAAATATGAGAAAACAAGGGGAAAAAAACATGGTAAACAAAATCTACATCAAAGTTTACAGAGAAGCGTTATAGCTTTTTTTTAATGGAAAACAGTTTAAAATGTTGTAAAGACGTTTAAACTTGCATTTCATTTTGAAGTTAAAATGCATAATAAACATATTTTGATGAGTTTATAATTGCTATGTTTGAGTTATTAGACATTAACTGATCACATTTGTTGATCGTGGGCCATCTGCAAACCACCAGTCAGCTCTCTATGATAGCGTATTATTTGGAGAGCATTAACTAACATGATATACAATACATTTAATCTCAACGTATTTTGCTTGATAAACTATAATAACCCTTAAGATAAACTATTCTAGAAGTATTAAATGCATTTTTTAATTGTTAAATTTATTCAAATATTGCAATCACAAAATAAAAAAGAGCTATAACTACTCTACCTTGTGTAAATCCTAAATGACAACACACTCCAAAATGCTTGGTGAAATGCATTAATAGTAATGTTTATCATTTTGTAAGAGTATAAATAATTTTAAAAAATGCTGTAAACGAGAAACTGTACAGCCTAAGTTTCAACAAATTATGTTATGATTTGATAAAAGATAATGTGAGTGTATTTAAGAGTGATGAACTGAATTGCTTTCTTTCTTTTCTAACCATATTTGGCTTAACTATGAGTCGTCATAAAATCATGTCAGGTGTATTTTCGCTGACAGTAATGCTTCATCAAGGGCGTTGCCAGAATGGTTTCAATGTACTGCTTGTTTGTCTGTTGGAATGGTGTTTTACGTCTTAGCCCATATATCATGATCGGTTTCTTTTTTGTCAAGGAGGCCACCTACTTATTCCTGTGTAGAACCAGTATGCTATTTTGTATTATCATGTGTCGTCTTACATGGCGGGGATTTCTTTATTTACACTGTCCTGTTTTAATGGGATGACAGTAGGGTAAGTGTGAGGTTTGGTGCACCCTAGAACCGGTTTAAAAACTCCAGTGACCTACTTTGCTACTGACCGTTCCAAGGCGGTAGCCCTATTGTCAACCCTTTTGTGTTTGTTATGTCGTTTGCATTTAGTATTGCTTTTGCCTTCTTGTTTGTCTGTTTGCGTGTTTGTTTCTGTGTTTTGTGGTTGACTGTCCTCCTTGAATGCTACTTTCCCTGTCCGATCTTTTTATATTTCTTTATAATCGACACTCTCTGACCACGCACTCCAGTCTGGGACACTAACTGCTGCTGGGCAGTTCCCTAATTACATTACAATGAATAACATCCATATTACAGATTATTAGTTAGAACACGTTGTTCGTTCTTAATTATTTATAGTCCTACATTAACACTGTTAAGATTATAGCCATAATATAACACTCCCGCCATCGATAAGGATCGACACTTTCCCACTTACAAGTTGAGCTCCAAGTGGGATTCGAACCCTCGGCGGTGAGAGGCGAGAAGATATACAACGCAACGTCGTTAACCCCTCGACCACGGAGGCTTTTTTGATGTAAATACCGAAGGATGGTGGTAGCGGCATTTGCTGTAAAGTGGTTAGTGCATTCAGGGAATGCCTCTGACTTAAAGATTGGAGTCATTCTAATAAAGTATAAACACAGAGGCAAGTGAAAATGTAAACGTTGTTGCTAAACACTGCAGTGGCTATATGCATTGCAGGTTTAGACAATTTGATATCCTTTCCTCGATGGTTTATTTGAAATTGGCACAGATTTTCTTCAGTTACATAAAACTGATACAGCTTAAAGCTGTACAGTCCCTATTTTAACTGGTAATAACTCATGAATATGAATGAGTCACGTATGAAGTAGTTTCAAATCGACGAACACCCCAAAAGTCGGTATATAAGGAGAAATCGATACGTAAAGTTTCACATTTTAATTTAGCCTCCGTACAGGTAACATCGATAAATATACGGCTCCAGAATATATGTGATAAAAAATAGTTGCCCGGAACGGGATTTGAAACACAGCCTTGCACTTGTAAGATTTGAAAGATGTACGCTGAACCTCTAGACCACTGCTATTTATTGGTATTTTGTAGCATTTTTAACACTGAATAGACATTACGTAATAACAAGAGCGCGCACACAAACTCATCAAGCGCTAAATAACAAGTCGAGATATGGTTGATTTGAGGCGAAGTATTAGTTTCATATTGATACGATACAGTATTACACCAGGCAATGTTAATTTACACGTGCGACAATATGGACTGCATATTTATTGATCCATCTTTAGTTGCGTTCAAATATGTTAAGTTATTTTGCCTCATAATATATGGTAGTTAGTATACTACTTTCTCAAGTAGCGTTGTAGTTCAGTGGATAGAGCACCGGACTTGAAATCAGAAGGTCGTGTGTTCGAGCCCCGAAAGAAGCTAACTTTTTTTTTTCTGTAAATATTACTGTTACCTGTGTATAGGTACGATGTGCACTGGTCGATGTATATACAGTAAATGATTTCCTGCGTTATATTTGCTCCCTTAAATACCCGAATTCGACATGAGCTGGTGAACATGAAGTTACAAATAAAGACACGCCTACAAAGAAATCGATTGATATGAGGACTCTGTAGCTTTAACAATATATTCAATCTGGTGCGCTTACAATGTATTCAAAGCTATTTTCAAACTGTTATTTTTCTCATAGCTTAGCATGTTATTTTAAATTGATAGATATCATGTTTTCTATATAAACATGTATAATGCAATAAATACTTTATTCAGCATGAACCATTCAGTACAACGTTTATAGCCTGCACATTATGCATAAATTATACAATACAGTGATAACATCAAACAAAATATGAGAAAATAAAAAAAAAACATGGTATACAAAATCTACATCAAAGTTATAGCTTTTTTTTAATGGAAAACAGTTTAAAATGTAGTAACAGTAAAGATGTTTAAACTTGCATTTCATTTCGAAGTTTAAATGCATAATAAATATATTTTGATAAGTTTATAATTGTTATGTTTGAGTTATTAGACATTAACGGATTATATTTGTTGATCGTGAGCCATCTGCAAACTTACGGTTTAAAATAATTCTGTCTTAAATGCCTATATATTGGACATACAAGCGAGAAATGGTATTCGTTTTCTACTATATTTTGGGTACAATGTATACATTTCCTATTTTCTCGCGGGATATTAATATATCTACCATCTTGGATGGCTAAATTGTGCGATGAAGGTCTAAATCTACCCAGTGCTATTCGGACTTAGTTATCATCTAATAGTTTCAAGTATTTTCCATATCAAAACTGAGGGCTGGCGTGTCACTGAGTTTCGTCGGTGTGTTCTTGGGCAAGACACTTTCCCTTAGCCTCCTCCGTCGGATGGGGACGTAAACCGGCGGTCCCGAGTATCGGTCTATCCTCCGAGCGCCTTAAGGAACCTTAGGAATCCATTCGGTAATAAGAGTAGGTCACGGTTCCCGGTTTCCTCTGTATCCTTCCCCTCTCTCTGGGGCGGCTCTAAATAACATATACTGTGATGATAAACCGTTAAACAACATTCAATTCAATTCCATATCAAAACTGTGTTTATAGCGGCAGTATCATTCTAACCTGTTAGAGTTACTGATATTTGAGTACCAACTTTGGTGATATGCATCAGTCAAGCTTTGTCTTATCAGTTCAAACGAAATATCTGCTTCACACTGATACAACCAAACATCAGAAAATCCAAGTATATAAGATAGTTAGCACTTTGTCGCAAACCATAAGACTATAGCTTACATATTCAAAAAATAATTAATTAGATATTTTAAAGACTAGACAATGAATAGTTATGCTAGATAGATTTCGTTTTATGAGATTTAGAAACGTATAAGTTTGTTTTAATATTATAAAAACATAAACATTCCACACAACTTGTCAATTAAAACTGTTGTATACTATTAGTAAAATAAAGAGTATTCAATGTTATTTGTATTGCTCGTGACCTCTATTTAAATATAAAATGAAGTGCATGCATTTTTACCATAATCTTACATTTTCATGTCTGAGTATGTACGATTTGTGCATAACAACAAAAAAAAGTCAAATATTCATTTCAGTTATCATATGTTTCCACCGTGTATACAATAGCAATATATACATATATGTTTTGCGTGTGATATTTCTCTTTCTCAAACATCCCGACAATTTAAAAAATAGTCAGTTTGTTCGTTTTATAAAAAGAAGCACTTTTACTATAAACTCAAGGAAATATATTAAGAGACACATATTCAAATTTAAATATTCTTTTAATTAAAGTAAAACAAATTCAATATGCTAATGGTCCCGTTGGTGTTGTTCTTGTTATAGACTCTTGCGATAGTCTTCATGCGTGATTAACCATGCGTAACTGCACGGGAAATTAATGTTTTCCGCCGCGATTTTTGAGATACAATGTCGAGTTAGAGAGCAAACTACATGTGTCCAAAATGTGTAAAAAGCAGAATTATATTCATTTGCATTCATATTTCATTAGAATTTCGGTTAAACAGATAGTAAAAGCTAAATTTCGAATTAATACTGCCGGGAAGTCACCTGACTCAAGAAGAAGTGGCGAGAGCCATCAGAGACTTATAAGCGTGCCTAATCCAGCGCCATCTGGCATATTAATGTATGCTTACAATAAAATGTATGGATTCCATCAATATTGTATGCTCTGTGGAACCCCACACTTCACAAGACTTATTAAAATTAGGCAATATAAGCTTGACAAATAGTTCCAGCTGTAAGTTATTAAAATATCTGTTAAGTTTAAAATATGCTTATTTTGTTTGAATATTGCTTGTTGCGCTTTACTAGCTAACATTAAAAGCGATTCACTGAAAGAACCGCCTGTGTAAAAACAAATTCCAAGGTAATACATTCGTCTCATTTATTCTACCGTATTGTGTATGTAATTCATATTTGTATTTCAAAAATCATTTATTTATAAATGTATGTATTGCAACAATGAACAATAATTTGGTATTACACGCATTTTGATTATTACTCGTTGAAATCTATAAATCTCTCCCTTAGTGCAAAATACTACATTTGTCATTTAAGATGTATGGGCGTATTTTGAGATAAAGGGATAGGAAACTATTAAAAAGCAAGGAGACAAGCAACAATCAAACGTTATGTAACTGTGCAACAAACGCATTTTTATAAAATGTTAACTAGAGCAAAGTCCTATTATACTCCCATCTTAGTCACCCACGTTTTCAAATGTGAACACCTACCTTTAATTGGCGTAGAAGTTCACATTTGACAAAGGCGAAGCATTTTCATTGACAAATTTTAAAACTGTGGCTATACTGTTTATATTGACCTTGAGCTATAGACCCAGAAGTCAGACGTTGAATGGAAACCATCGCTGCCATCTACGCTGGTGCAACCAAGAGTCCACCAACCCCGACGAACTCTTCCAAAGCTTCGTCAAATCCAACGAACTCTCCACCAAGCAGAACTGCTGCAACTGCTGCCACGGACGTGACAGCAAGGAAAAAGAAAACTCCCGGGCTAGGGAAGCAGTCAAAAGGATATGATGATCCGATTGTACTGCACAACATATTTGGAGACTTGGAGATGGAGGCTGATGGTCCGCACGACTGGAACTCCCAAAATCTCTAAGGTCTGCCAAACCCAAAGGCCGTAAGCCCGTACTTCCGCCTTAGTGACATAAAAATCAAATAAGGTCATTCAATGGAACTGACGAGGTTTAAAACGTAATTACGATCAAATCAGCTTACTTTTAAATAAACACAACCCTGTTGCATTTTGTCTTAAGAAACTTTCTTGAAGGCTAGTGATAAGATAACTGATTCACATTGATATAACCAAAACTATAAATTGTATAAAAACTATTCATTGTATAACTATATTTGTGATACAGGTGATAAAGCCTCTGGAGGAGTTTCGATTCTTGTGAATCGAAACATTCCTCACAGAACTGTTGCGTTGACAACTGGTTTGCAAGCTGTTGCGGTCAGTGTTACGATGCACAGAGTTATAACAATATGCTCCTTATATTTACCGCCCAGTTCTTCACTAGACCTTAAAGATCTAAATCACCTAGATGCACAATTACCATCACCTTTTATACTCTTGGGTGATTTTAATGCACACAACTACAGTTGGGGTCGTAAGGATATAAACGATAAAGGCAAGAAATAAAGTGTGTCTTTTTAATGATAACAAATCACATACTTATTTACATCCAGCTGCAGGCTCTAATTATTCAATTGATTTAACAATATGCGATCCAACACTCTTGATGGATTTTTCGTGGAGTGTTGGTGACGACCTATGTGGAAGTGACCACTTCCCATTATTTCTTGAAAGTATCGGCCCTCCATTTCATGAAAAATCGCTAAGATGGAAACTTCGCAAAGCTGATTGGGATACGTTTCAATCTCTTTGTAAGGAACAATTAAAGCCTTCCGTTTTCGAGGATGTCGAAGACGCAACTGCTCTTTTTACCAAAACCCTTCATGATATAGATGATCAAACCATTCTAAAAACCTCGGCAAATCCAAAACGCCCACATAAACCATGGTACGATGATGACGGCAAAAAGGCAGTCAGCGATCGTAAAGCTGCTTTGAATGCTTTTAACTTGCGGCCAACTCAAAATAATTTAGATACTTTTCAAGTTTTTCGTGCGAAAGCCCGTCGTACTATTAAGGATAGCAAGAGAAAATGTTGGAGATCTTATGTCTCTAGGCTGAACTCTCGCTCATCTCTTAAGAAGACATGGGACATGGTCCGGAAAATAAACGGTAAAGGTAATTCTAGTTGTGTAAATAATTTAAAACTGATAATGAAGATATTACAAACACTTTGGCAGCAGTTTTTTCTAAAAACTCTTCTTCTGAAAATTGTCAACCAAATGTTCTAAAAAATAAGAAACTAAAAGCACAGAAGAATTTCAAGTCAAAACGTTTGGAGAAATACAATAAACTGTTCACTCACAGAACTTCGAGAATCCTTTAAAAAGGCTCATGATACATCAGCTGGTCCTGATGATATCCATTATCAATTATTGAAACTGTTACCTGAAACCTGTCTCTCTACATTTCTTGATATATTTAATAAGGTTTGGGTGACCGGAAACTTCCCCGATTCTTGGCCGGGAAGCAATCATTATTCCAGCCCGAAACCTGGAAAGGATCATACGGACCCAACAAATTATCGCCCTATTGCTTTAACGAGTTGTATATGTAAAACCATGGAACGAATGATTAATGAGAGACTCTTTTGGTACCTGGAATCCAACAAGCTGATGACAAAGTATCAGAGTGGATTCCGGCATCAACGAGGCACAACAGGCAATCTCATCGATCTGTATCATTTATTAAGGAAGCTTTCGTAAAGAAAGAACATTTAGTCGCTGTATGTTTTGACTTGGAGAAAGCTTATGATACCGCATGGAAGTACGGTATCATGAATGTTCTTTATGACCTTGGTCTTAGAGGCCGATTACCAATGTGTATAGAGAATTTCTTAGATGATAGACAGTTTCGTGTCAGAATGATTTCAAACCCTCTCTGACATTCATGAACAGGAGATGGGTGTGCCACAGGGCAGCATACTCTATGTAACCCTTTTTTAATATAAAAATTAACAGTATAGTTAAATGCATCATATAGCAATGGGTAATAGGAAACATGATAACCCAGTTGTGCTTCAACTTTTAGAAAAGTACAATTCTCTTATAGTTGATAATGTTCCAAGCCATGTAGGAATACGTGGTAATGATAGACCTGATAGTGCTGCTAAAGCAGCATTAGGTTTACATATATCTAATGCTAAATTACCTTACACTGATTTTAAAAGTTGTAGTAACATTTATTCGTAACTCTCGGCAAGCCGCTTGGGATTTGTCAGTTAACAATAAACTCCATTCAATTAAACCGTTACTTGGAGAATGGCGTTCTTCTAGTAGACCCATTCGCCGAGAATAAGTTGTCCTAGCCCGGTGCAGGATAGGGCATACACGTTATACTCATTCATATTTATTACAAGTTGAGCAATTACAAGAATGTTTACCCTGCTTTTCACCGTTAACGGTCAAACACATCTTGTTGGAATGTGTGACTTTGATCCTATGCGTCAACAGGTACTACCATGTTAATACTATGAAAGAATTATTTCATACTATAGATTTTAGTCTTGTTTTAGATTTCCTAAAAGAAATCAGGCTATATAAATCACTATAATGTGTTCTTATATATATATTTACTTGTTTATATACCCGTTGACGGGCATTTGTTGATTTACATATAAAGTTTATATTACTACCATACCATCCCTTATTTTTTAATAGTTTATATTTTACATTAATTTTTAATTACTACTTAATTTCTTCATCTTTCTTCTGTTTTTGCGCACAATATGACCCATTTATGTGTCGACTAGCCGTAAAACACCATTCATTCATTCATTCTTTTTAGTTCGACCTTTAAATAAACTAACTGTCTTGAAATTAACTAAATGTTAACATCTTTTCAGAACGTATTTCCATGTTGTTGTTTTTTTCAATTTAACATTTATATGACAACTAGAAAAGCAAAGGAAATATTTAATGCGATTCCGCTTTTTCAGTACTCTCAACGACGTTATTAGAAATCAACACTGAATATAATAATGAGGTTTGAGTAATCAGATAGCTAAATTTAACTTTTTAATTTCGTGAATCTTCTCTTTTCATGTCTTGACATTTTTCTAATGTTTATTACAAATATTTATCACATAACATGGCATCTCGTAGTGAAAAAAAAGTCATGACTTATTTTATCGTAACACACTGGTGAATTGCAGATGCAAATGAGGACCGAATCACAGTAAAACATTTAATCTCAATTGTTTGCATGGTACATCATACGGTACGTTTAGACACACTTAATAGCTATCCTTATTCGAAATCTTACTTTATAAAATGCATGTTAGTAACGTTATATTTAGTTTAAGGTGTCGCATTGCTATTTATCGTAGAACGAACGCGTTACAGCCGTGTAACGTAGCTGACGTCATGAAAACAACAACACGACGTCGTGAATTCTTTTACAAATTGTCGCCGTACACGGTACATACGAGGTAAATTGACAACATTAAAGTGTAGGTATGCCATGTGATACATACAATCTTACATTCGTGACTGTGTATTATTGATTTTAATAAACTCATTCGATAAAAAGATAGGATACTCGGTAGAGCTTCGTAACCTCTCATTTGATCCAACGCGTTTATTAAAATGATAAAAATGGTCATATCGAAATAACAGCACCCAAACGCAATGGCACCGTAGATCCGCACTATACCACAAAGAGCAAATTTACTATACAATGAAAAAGACAATACACAACTGAAAGAGTGGTGAAGGCAGGGTAACCGACTAGGAACGGTTCATAGACAATACGGCCTACTGGTTAGCTTAAATCGATTTTAAGTGTACACAACTTCCCTATTATCCTGTCTTCAGCGCTCAGATTGATAGAACAGTGTAAATAAAAGTACATCCCATCAAAAGGAAACTTCTAGCAATAAAGTCCTCATCACATACAGAGAAATTAGGAAACGATACACGTATATTTCATATATATTAGTAAAGATATATAAAAAATCAATACTACACAGTCGAATTAATAAAAAAAATATCTTACGAATAAAGCAGATGTGCAACACGTTTTATTAGACCAAAAACAAATTAAATTCCTGTTACATATTAGCGATAATCCGAGATTTATTACCGAACAAGTTATACGCCATTTTGTTAATATTAGCAGATAAACATGAAACCACTGTGGAATTATGGCATATTAAGCAGCGCGTTTTCTAAAGGAACCCAATGGAATCAATCACATAAAAGGGAGAACATCTTAGAAAAATACTGATTCAGTTAATTAAATAAGTATAAAAGTCGAACAGGAAATTCAGCTTTCACAGAACACAGTAAACCCAACAACAGTGTGTGTGTGTGTTGTTCTAAGGTTTAGAGACCGTCCGCCAACTAACACTTCGAGATAACCCTGACGCGATGGGCACAATAGAGTCTGGTCTTTTCTAGATGATGTGTGTAGGTTGATCTGGTGCTGCTGTGTTGCTGTGTAGTCGTCTCTGTTGATCGTTTGTTGGTAGTTGTCGCTTTCGCTCTGTGGTTGTCGCTGTGGCGGTGAGGTGGGGGATCTGGAACGACGTCTAGGTGGTGCTGTCTAGGATACTGGACGATCCCCTTTAGGGCCACACCCATCACAGTATGACCTCTGCGCCACACACACCACCCGATGGCCCTCTTTAGTCTTCGGTTTTCAGTCTTCTGTCCTCGGCGTCGATCCGCTGTGGCGGTGTAGTTCTCGGCTCAGGACTTCTGACTTCAAACTTCCAACTTCAGTGTGGCCATCAGATGATGTGTGCTGTGACGGGACGCAGGAGACATCTTCACTCTCGGTCAAATGACACTCAAGCTACTAAACTGTAATTACGCAGTTCAGTAGTACCGGTATTTGACCACAATACGCGAATAAAGTGCTCATACCAGTAATGGCGTATAGGGCTGGCAAGGCGACCCCTATACAAACATCATCAGTGTCATCAGTGTCATCAGTGCCCACGCAGCGACGTGCACGCGGTGAAGATAGCACCCAACAACACGCAAATGGCAATGTTAATAAGGAATAAAGGCATATGACGTCACAAACACAAAAAGGGTTGACAATAAGGCTACCGCCTTGGAACGGTCAGTGGCAAAAAAAGGCCGCTGGGGGTTTAAATCAGGTTCTAGGGTGCACCAAACCTTACACTTACCCTACTGTCATCCCAATAAAACGGGACAGTGTAAATAAAGAAATCCCCACCATTACCTATTCTCTAACCAACAAGGCAGCATTAATAGGCAATATAGGACAAACATGTCGTTACTTAAAACTTCGATTCCGTTAGCATAAATATAATGCAGGCTATCACAAAAACTTAAAGAATTTCCTGTACCAACACTTTCGTCAGTCAGGTCATAGTTTTAATAACGTCAATGTTCAACCTGCTAAATATATAATTTATGATAATGATGCAACCAAAAACTTTAAAATAAAAGCTAGACATATAGCAGAACTAAAGTGGATGAGAAACCATTACCACTGGGCCTTAAGATAATATTTATCAACAAGGAAATATTTCAAAAGAGCCTTTTGTTGACATGTTTGCTATATTCGAAAGCGTATGCAACACCTCTCATGAGTCCTAGTACCGGCTTAAGCCACAAATCAAGTACTCAATGACTAAACATAAGACAGAGCAACACGAGAACAAACCATTGAGAGTACGATAAAACAATATCGAAGACGAGTATTAAATGTTACCATCTTCTGCGGATTTAGGCACACGTCATTATAGGGTTCTACTATTTATCCGGCCACCGCACAATCAAAAGGGATATCATAGTGGCGAACTGACTAGAGATGCAGTCCGTTGCGGAATGATAGGATCATAACATCCTTAATAACATCTTCAACCTTTAATAAATAGAGTATGAAAGTGCTGATGCGAGTTTGCAAAGCACATCTCCATATATGTCAGGTTGTGATAGTCTTTGTCGCAAAAGTGTTATTAAATTACTGAAAGTATCACACATTTTATCTTTGCTGAGTTGAAGTTTTTTAGGATAGCTATTGTTAACCATATTAAAAAGGAAAGATGTGTCGAAGTCAATATGTCATTCAGATACCGAGAGGTGTCAAAGGTTTTACTTATATCTACCTGAGTATCTGATCAAAAACGCAACATGAAATATCGGTCATAGCAACACTAGAAAAAAACTGCGACAAGAGGTGCAAGTTCGTACCCATAGGGATACCAACAGTTTGTCTGTAAATGGTAGTTCCATGCCTGAAGAAAATACTATCTAATATGAAACTAAGTGCTTCACATACTTCTTGGCAACTCCACATAGTGTAATTGCCTTTAGTACAAAAACGCTTTAATATTGTTGCCGGCCAAAACTGCAGTTTTTTTCCTCTGACGAAAGTTTTGTTAATGAGAGCAATAACTTTGTCTTTGATAAAATGATGTGGTAAGGCAGTATATGATGTTTACATGTCATAAGTACTTGTAGATGTTTAACTGCAGTAAGACAAGAAGTTAAAAGATTTGGAGACGTTTGTAGTGGTGTAAGCACCAGAATTAGAAATAACGCGGGCTTTATAAATCTGAGATAAAACATTGACGTAATGTAGGCGACAAACACTAATTACATTATAAGCTGCTTATCAGCAAAAACTAAAATTAATTATGAAATTCTTGAATTCCAGATTTTAAATTACGAAACAAAACCCTAGGTCTCGAAGGAAATAAAGCGGGTTAGCATTATAAAAGTTAATACGGGTGTCTATAATGTTAAGAACCGAGTTTTTTATAAATAAAAGGAGTTTAATAAAGATATATGAAGTGATAACGGCCAATGATCTTACAAAAAGTAAGTATACAATTAAAATAGGAAATGTAGCATTCACAGAACAATCATCCAAACAACGCATCCAAAACAAAAACAACTACTAAGAAGAAAAGAAGCAAGCATGCGACACTACAAATATAAAAGGTTGAATTGAACTGAATTGGGTTTTAAGGCCACAAACACATGAAAGTTTATATGGCGCCTAACAGGCATGAACATGCCAGGCTCATCATCCATGTACATCGAGATAAAATATGGAAAATGGGCCTAGAACCTTCTCATCCTGAACTGCAGAGTTGCTGCAAATTCTATCGTCAAAACTCCATTTACGCTGGAGTCACGTTTATTGTTTTTCTGCCACTGCTCTTTTGATGTGAGCGAGATGGCACCTGAAACAATGCAGGGATCATGATGAAGACCTTTAATGAACATGAACAAACAATGATAAAATGAACATGAATTTTGGGGGATTCAAACCCTCTGCCTACCCCTCCAAAGGGAACTGCAGTGGCCCTATGCTTTGCCCCGTGACCAAACGGGGCCCCTGGGAACCACACGGGGCATAAAAGGTTGAAAAGAGGAGGTACAGCCATGGATAGTATTAATCACGTCACCATTGAAGTGAGGTTGTGATAGTCCTTGTCACAGAAGTGTTCTTAAATCACGTACGAATGTTAAAGTACTTAACTCGACCACAAGCGCTAATAAAACGATTACAGTAAATATAGGTATAAAAATCGAAAAGAAAAAGTAGCATTCAAGGACGACAGTCAACCACAAAGACACACAGAAACAACGAACAATTTTAAATATAGATATAAAAATCTAACAGGAAAAGCAGCATTCAATTTTTTTTTTAAATACAAACTGAACAGGAAAAGCAGCATTCAAGGACGACAGTCAATCACAAACACACACAGAAACAAAGAACAAATTTAAAGATGAGTTAAAGTCCAATTAAGACATCTTTGACTGATGAAACACATTATAATGGCGACAGTCTGTTTACTCTTCGCGGAGGATTAAAATGATTATGTAGTGTTTCCGAGTAAAGGAAGAAGGTATGAACATTGTAACTGATGTCTCTTAATCAGAGCTTTAATCGGAGCTGAAGAATTTGCGTTTTGATAATTGAATTGAATGTTGTTTAACGGCTCATCAACACAGTGTATGTTATTTACAGAGAGAGGGGAAGGATACATAGGAAATCCGGGAACCTGCCCTACTCTTATTATCGAATAGATTTCTATTGTTCTTTAACGTGCTCGGATACACGGGACCGCCCGGTTTACGTCCCCATCCGACGGACGAGGCTAAGGGAAAGTGTCTTGCCCAAGAACACACCGAAGGAAATTAGTCGCACCACGGAGGATTGAACCCGGGGCCTCCGGTTACAAATCCGCCGCGCTACAGACTGCGCCACTGATAAAGAGAAAGGATAAAATTCTAACATTTTTGCCACTCATACACGATCACGCATCGATTAATGTAACATGTAACCTGTATACGTACATAAAGTACTTGGAATAACGGTAAAAAAAGGTTACGCTCAATGTGTTTTGACAGCTATACAGTTCGCCAAAGTTTACGTCTGTTTATAATGAGCGATACTTCAACACCGATATCAGTTAACTGTAAGCGTGATCTGTCTTCTCCGGAATTCTTAGCCGATCTGAAGAAGGACAAACTTACAATCTCTGACTGATATATCGGACATATCGGACATATCAGACCCATCTATCGTAGCTATGGCATCTGGAGCTCAGACGCTGCATTATACGTTTAAACCTGAAGATCTGAAAGGTATATCACAACTGCTTCCTGATTCATTTACCCAGGATGTCAAATACTTGGTGCAATCCCTTGTCAAGGTAACAACAGATTCCATCATCTCAGGAGTAGTGGTGGGTCTCAAGTCAAGTCTCGCAACTCCGCGAGGAAATTGAAACATTGAAGGCACGCGTATTCCAACTGGAAATAGCAGCTGACTCCGCCGAACAATTCAGTCGTCAGAATTATCATCGTATTGCTGGTATCCCGGAATCTGCGGAGGAAGTAACAGATATCACTGTGACGGAGATGGACAGTGCTCTTGGTGTTGATTTGCGCGTAAATGAAATTGATCGTTCCCACAGAGTCGGGAGACCGTCATCTGTTAAACCACGCGACATTATTGTCAAATTTGTATCTTACCGATCATGCCAGAAGCTCTACCGTGCTGGTATACGTGCGAAAGACAAACCTGCTTACAGGGGCATTTTTCTCAACGAAGACCTCACCAGAACGAGGAGAAATTTGTTGTTTGAGGCAAGAAAACTAGTGAGGGAAAAACGAGTAAACCGTGCATGGTCGTCCGACGGTACACTATTGTTAAAAGACTTGTCCTTCAAAGTGCATAAGGTCATCTCACTTAAAGATCTGAGCCAATTTGTGGCTTAACTTTTATCGGACAGTTTCCAAAAGACATACGTTATAATCCGTACACCTTGTTACTGTTTACAATCGTTCATTGTACTAGGCACTATTATGCACGAATTCTCACTTGCTATCGGTTGGCATATTGGATAAAACCACACCAAATAATTATCTATAACAGCATGTTTAATTTCGTGCAAAGCGCTAAATTCATAAGATCTCGCTTTATACGAGTGTAAACTATGTCGCATTATGGTGTTGCATGTTTGGTCTATTAATATAAGTATGGCGCACATTTATTTGCAATGCCTCACTAAGATGATAATTCAGTTATAGAGGATCTTAAACGAGTTCCCATTTCATATAAGATTTATGAAACGAGTTATGAATTATTTTAAGTTTAACGAGCCTTTTGGCGAGTTAAAATTAAAAATAATTCATAACGAGTTTCATAAATCTTATATGGAATGGGAACGAGTTTAAGATATTTTTTATCACATAACATTGTAATCATATTAGTAAAAATTAATTCAGATGGACATAGAACCGCCACGACGTCAGACACACTTTAGCGCCAAAACGTCATAAAATATGTGATGTCGTAACGTCGCGTCTCACACATAACGTTGCGTATAAAATAGTTCGTGTTTTACCTCTTTACAAAATAGAAGTTCAGCCAACAACAACAATGTTTTGTATAACGTGCATAATTTTTATAAGCTGTCACAAATAATAAGTTTATGACCCAGATCTGGGTGAATTTCTAATAAATAAAATAGTTTTAGTTAGTAAACTTGCGTAGTGTTACAGGTTTAACTCAACCAATCAAAATCGTTCCAGTTTGTATTACACATGTGTCATACAATAGAATATTAAATGGGTGTTCGACACTGCTAACTGTGATAAAATGGTTTACTAAATGTTCCCATGTATGCAGTCTCATATTACTATCAAACATTGTAGCAACATCCTAATATGTTAACTTTGCATTTATCTAAATTTTAGTTTAAGGTGTGAATTGTAACAAAACTGATAGTACTATAACAAATATATCCAAATATGTAAGCGTCTATCTCTACTTAGCGTTTATATTTCTTATTCGCTTAATTTAATTATGCATTAATTTGTTTAATTGTTTTACCATATGTGATTTTGTAACAATTAACATGAGTAAGAAATATTCTAGCACATAATAGTGTTCACTAGCATACAGGGGCGTAGCCTGAGCCTTTTGGAGAATACGCCCTAGGGGAGGGTGCGGCAGTGGGTGTCCCCCTCCTGCTAGAAATTTTTGAAATTCGGAGGTTTGAGCGCGATTTTGGAGGCTTTCGCGTCCATTCATTAAGTGTGTTTTTAAAAATAGTGCCGCACACATTCGATGTTCTAGAGTACGCCCGGGCGTACAGGAGTATGCCTGGCTACGCCCTTGTCATATCACAAATAACCAGTCTAATAAATAACATTTAAAGATTATATGAAGAAGAAGAAGAAGAAGAAGAAGAAGAAGAAGAAGAAGAAGAAGAAGAAGAAGAAGAAGAAGAAGGAAGAAATTGTGCTAAATATTAATACCATCCTTCAACTGACGTAGGAGGAGTTTAGACTAAGAGGAAACAAGACAAGTGCATGCCGACCCCACATGACCACGAGTCCCTTACCCCAGAAAGAAGGATTCGCACATCAAATCGCAAAACCCATTCCATAGTGTAGGTGTATATTATTATTATAGCATGTAAGAAATGTCATTACACATACATTATTGAAATTTAGGGGTTTAATGTTCATGTTTGTGAATTTGTCCTTGACCTTCAGCCCCTATCCAACCAAATAACAGCAAAATTACACTACAAATCCGTTTATTTAAAAACTCTATCCAAGTGTTCATATAATAATGTATATGTGCCGACTAAAAGTTTAGATTTATTCGCGGATTCTTAAAATACCCGCAATTAAATAAGCGTAAAGTGAATTGCGAGTTAGTAACTCTTAATTCGATGCACCAGTTTTAGGGTTTGACCCGGCTGGATAAAGTTGTTTCTACTTTGTATTTAGAGTTTGGATTCTCAAAATATGTAAGTTAAATATAATTATATAATTAAAACTCTGTTAATTTTGCCCTAACGCTTTCGGGTTTCCCCCTTTTTTCAGCGGCGTTTATTGAACAATGCAATACAATAAACAGTCTATATACCGCGTCGTCAGTAATACAAATATTGTAAAATGTGGTTGTTGTTCTTAGAAACAAGGTACATGAAACACGTCGAATACAAAACATCCTTTTCCTTCCTTCTTTTATTTGCATGTTTAGATACAATTGATGGTTGTTTAATAATGTTTGCAATTAAAAAAACATATATATTAACATAATTGTTAACCATTCATGATCCCGATAAAAAGTAAATAAACGTCTTTGATAACAAACTACCATAACCTGTATGCACAGATAAATTGCCTACGAACGAATCGGACTGTGGTGGGATACATTATCGGAAAGATTTTCGCTCAGTGGTTGTAGTCAGTACGGGCAACGATCTTGGAGGATTCATTACCAGTAAAGTGCTAGGAGAGGAAGGAAAGCTGTAATACGTTGGGGGAAAATACCGGATGTGTATTAAATATAGACCATTACCACTTCTTCTACCAAAAACAAAAATAACAACTACTACCACTCACTGTATAAATGATTTGGATTTTGTTTCATGAATGCAATTTGTGTGACATTAATTTGTATACTCAGTAAGGAATAATGTAATTATAGTTCAGAGGATTTGCGTTAATTTCCGGACTTTACAAATTGGTACGAGAGGTGAGTAATAGATTATTGAACATTACGGTGTCATATTTGTGTTATACGAGTAATACTGCGCCAGAATTACTTTTAGTACGGTAATGATTTATGAAAAAATAAAAAATATACCATAACTGGACATAATATTCAAATACACTTATAATTGATATGTACTTGTTTATGCTATGTAAATGGAGACAATTGCGTTAAAGATGGTCATTTTAATTTGTTCACTTAAATTAGCAATACAGCCACGAGGAAATTGAAATAAACAAAAAAAAAAAAAAAATGCATCAGCTCAATTAAGTATAATGAGAGTAAATTGATCATAGCTATAAGGCATTCTCATTTAGTGTTTCCGCTAGCCCGACAGACCCTATTTTGGGGCCGACTCTATAATTATCTGAATATAAAACATTGCATAAATAATGTCATACGTGAACGCCGATTATAATAAACATTTTGGAAGTCAACATTTTTAAATACGGGATCACCTTTAAGAAAGCACAACACATATATTATGATACCTATTAACGCCGTTAAATAATCGTACTAGAACATGATCGAACCTTAGAAATATAAATAAATATAAACAGAAAACCCATAAAAAAAACATATTTTTTTATGTCGTTTGCGAAGCATTTGCTAATTGAATGTACACATCAATTCAGCGAGATTATCAGCATGTGTTTATTACGCGTTTAATCTACGACATGAACTGCAAACTTAATTCCGTTTATCAGTTTTTGTAGTAACGCTTCTCAATACACGTAGGTTTTGCAAGTTCCCCCACCCACACCGCCCCCCTCCCCCCTCCCCCCACCCCCACACACACCACACCGCGCGCCCCACCCAACTCTCATATTGTTGTTTCATGGTCTCACTACTATTTGTATAGTGTATTCTATAACCATTTTACTGACCTTGTATTGCTGAATTAAGTATGTCTGTTGTATATTCCACTTCTATTGTACAAGAAATAAACTAGTTAATGCATGGTGTACAAGGTTTACAAGGATGTTTTATTGCAAGTTAAAGACCCGCTTTAAAGAACCGTGTTAAAGAACATGTTATCAACATTCTAGCTAGGTGTTCAGGCGATACATTAAGCTATATGTGTCGATTAAAAGTATAGGTTTATTAACGGGTTCTTAAAATGGCCGTGATTGAATATGCGTAAACTAAATTACGAGCTGGTAGCACTTAATTCGGAGCTCCAGGTTTGGCCGGGCTGTTTAACGCCAATGTGTCTATAGAGAGTTTGGATTTACAAATTATGTAAGTTAATATATAATAATACCTCTTCGTCAGTAGGTTTAGAAACGGTGTACATAATTATGCTATCAACAATTGGCTGTTGTTGGCGGGATAGCTACTTTAAGAAACACGTTTTATATCGCAATAAATCCCTGTCAGTGTATCATCGGTCACGTGACTATCTTCTCACCGACGAGTGCGGAAGCGCCGTCTGGTGGGATGCAATGCATCTTCGATTTCCGCCTTATTTAATTAATACTCTCGTATTGCTTTCATCTGATATCGTAATTTATCTTCTTCACAGTTTATTATTAAGCAATTAGTCACTCGACAATTAATAGCCAGTGGAATATGTAAAGGATATCAATAGGCTTGTGACTATAATACAGTCATAACATCTGAATAATTCGTTAATTAGTATGCGTGTGAGTTGTTAACAAACATCGTGTATTCATAGGTAAATCATTAAAATGCTATACATTTCAATGTTGGTATGGTTTACTTGATAGGGTATACTATACTTATGGAAGAATAGAATATTTATTTATTATATATTTTCCAGTGAAATATTGGATTTTATAATAAAAACAAAACCTTATATTTTCAGTGATTATATTTCATATGTGAAAATATGATATAATATATTTTCACTCAAAATGACGTCATGCAACAGTTACTGTTGACGTTGTTTTTACGTTGTTGACGTTATTGACGTCATTGTTTTGGTGCATTATGTTGTTTGTCTGCATAACTTTTCAGGTTGTGAGTATATAATAAATAGAATATTTGTTGGTTTGTCGTGAATATAGGATTTGTATTCATCTCGAAGTGAGAAAACTCAAAAATGTTCACTCGTTCTGAAGCACTCCTGAAAATATGTGTTCTCACTTCTCGGTGAAAATAAATCCTATATTCACTCAAAACAAACAAATATCCTCTATGTATGGTATTTGTATTGAACTAGTGGGATCAAAAAGCAGTAAATTGATCATTAATGTATCATATAATTAAATATATCCTTGTACTTAAATTAAGAAATAAAAAAAAATAAAAATAAAATAAAAAATAGAAGGAAATATACCAGAATCTATTGATATCCTAATGTATTTATAAGTATAAATGTGTTTTCTGATTGACAAGTGTAAATTAAATTAATGGCACGGCAAGTTAATCATTTGCAAGGCAATATTGGGACAGTCACTTTTAAGGGAAATGAAATGGAGTACTAATATATGTAAACTAAAGAGTGATAAGAGGATTAAATATTCAACTTAATAGTGCTGTCACATTGAAATACCACGACGTAGTCACACGAATGATACCCCATTCAGTCACACGAGACTGAAACTGGGCCGATATATCCTAGCCTTTATACGCTGATCGTACCATGGCTTTCATATTGTTGCACATGGTAAGGTAGCAACGAACAGTTTCTTTGAGTTTTTCATTTTGATAACGCAATCTGATAATTATATATGGTAGCAGTGAACAGGTTATCTGTTTTGTAATGCACGCTAACGCATACGCATTCCTTACACGTGACAAATTATAATTCTGTGCTGATGTGTACTTCTTGCATGTCGTGCTACAAAGATGAATATGTAATCAATTTGTAACGCATGTCAATAATTCGACCAGAACGAAGCGAGGTCGTCCACCTGGATTCAAAATGTTTTGTTAGGAAGAACTGATAGCAAAAAAATGGGAAGAAAGTGTCTGGTAAGAAAATAACAGTCGTGGCATGTTTACGTCTTCGTGACAACATTTTTTTATTTATGTGTTTTAATATTGTTTTAACACACGCGATTTGATATGTTATTATGTTAAACTTTGTTCCCAGTTCCTACCCAGATATAATGCTTGCGTAAAACCTTGCTTGTTAATTATTTTATGTCACTCCGACGGGGATCTGCCCATGACTTCCCGCATGCCAGGCATACACTCTACTTTTAAGCCACGACCAGGAACAAACATGCTAAGGACGTATTTTCCGTTTCATGACAATTTTGCTTATTACATTAATCGTGCCACTGTACATACACAGATGTCGACCTTACAAATATTAAATAAATTTAAAAGTTAGAATGTAAATGCACCAATCACGACCTCTATACGGCATTGATAACAAACGTTTACGCGCAAATCAAACTAAATAGAAAGCGTGTAATCGGGAAATCGGACTGAGGTGGGATATCTTATCGGAAAGAGTTTCACTCGGTAGTTGCAGTTAGTGAGAGTAGCATGCTTGGTGGTTTCGTTGCGATTAAATTATTACTGTAAACAAAACGGATATATTTACATGGGCCACTTCTACCACCGCTACTACAACAACAACTGTATTTCGAATGATGAATTAAGTATTTAAACTTAATATAGACTTGTTGAACAATGGAGATTTAGTTTTACTTCAGTGAGGTTTTGTTTTTGTGTGTGTATGTGTTTTATTATAAATTTCGGACTTTACAAATCGATGCAAGAGGTTAGTAAAATAAATATACTTTTGATTTAAAATTATTTATTATGTAATTAAGTTCAGCCTATTAAAATGGATAGTCGGTAATTGGAAACCCTCATACATTTTGTAATTTAAAAAGTAGAACCTATTTTGAATGGACAGACTTCTTAATGGAAGGAGATATCCTGTGATATGGTGGACTAACTCATAGTCATATCAGGCTTGGTGGACTAACTCGTAGTCATTACAGGCTCGGTGGACTAACTAATTACAGACGATGGTCATTTCCGATGCCCACTTAAAATAGATTAACTTAATAATAGATCGGAAATTGAAGAAGTAATTAACCAGTGGAGAGCAATTTAAACACAACAAACAGAGTTAATTGAGAGGATAGTCACCATGGATATTGTCCCCCCTCTATAATTAGCATAGCATACACTTTATAGAAATATACGCTACGATACTCTACACCACTAAGGATCTGACAACACTGCATTGGAGGTATATACTGCTTCACTGCGCATGCCGCGTTTCAGTCAAACGCTATGAAGCAGTCTACACTCGGTATTTAAAGAGACAATGTCCGTAACTTTTACTTATAAAACACAAAATAATTGCGTTGACACACATAACATACCAACCATTATTGAATATTAACTGAAAAAAAAAAAACAAGATTGTTTGACGGAATTCAATAGCGGTCAAAATACATATGTACCGATTCGCGCTAAGACATACTATTTAGAAAACTAATGTCGTAATAATCTCGGTAGAATATATATTTTTCATATGCTGTTCCGAATGTTGATTTTCTTCGTATTCTTGATGTAAAACATGCCATTTAGTACATTTCTTTGAATTTATTGTGCAATCCACAGCATTAACATATGAAGAGTTTATCTTCTTTCGGATATATAGATATATATGGAATTTCGTTTGCTCAGTTCACTCGAACATCATCTGAAGTGCATAAGAAACGCGAGATTTCATTGGTTGAATTTAGTTGAATTTAGTTGAATTTAGTTGATCTTCTCATGCATATTGATTAGATGAAAAGTCGACGTGACCTCCAAGGCAGTGTTGTCAGATCCTACAGCGGAAAGTATCAAAGTGTAATTAGGATATGATTTTAATGAGATTGCTGTATCTGGGTCCTTTAACATTGAATGACTGTACTTTCTCACATCATGTTATTGTATCGGGATCCTATAAAATTGAACAAGAAAACAATGATACAAAGTATCACAAGCCGGCCAGAACAGTTACATAAGGGGAATGAATATGATAACAATAAACGAACAGTGTGTAGATGTTAGAATCTTTTTTTTTCTAATTGTCAACAATCAAAGCACATGTATCATGAACGATTTGAGCACTAGATACAATAGTCATCATGAGACAAACTGAACATGTTTTTAATTTTGACATCTGTGTTGTATAATGTTATAATATGAATATGATAGACATCTGAAATAGTATGTGTAATGGATCACTAAATAGAATGTTGTTTCATGATTAGAATGTGAGGGATTGGGAAAAGATCGTGGTTAGAATATGAAGAATTGGTAAATTATCATAGTTATAAACAAAAAGACAACTTAATGATAATATAATAGCAATTGGGGCGTCTGTGAAGGTAATTTCAGTTTTTAGCAATGTAAATTTACATTAGAAGAAAGGGTTTAATCTTTGCTGATTTTATTACTGAAATCTGATTTGTAGTTCATGAAAATAATTAGCATTGGTACAGACCTATTCAAACTCTTTAGAAGATGCTTCATTTAAAGTTCCATCAACTCTGTTTAATGATAGAATAGGTGTTGCTTATTTTAAATCAGACAGCACCAAAAAGAGATACATAACTATATAACTGAACACACAAACAGTTAGTAATATTCAAACACAATTTCCTTTATATTATTCTTACAATTAATATTAATTATTGAACAAATGGAAGTTATGTAGTAAAACTAACGGGGCTCCGCGAGCATTTAAACAATCAAGTTTGACGTTTATACCGTTAATAAAGTTTAACATAAATCAATAAAAATGGTTCCAATAAAACGATTTGGAACCAGCTGTATTCGTTAGCTGAGAAAGATTTATAGACTGTATCCCTAAAATTGACACCTAATTCAAGTAGTAGCAGACCCATAAAATGCCTGTATACCAACTTGACTGCGTCCCGGTATTCTTACTAGAATACAGTTGTTTTATGAACAGTAAAACGACGTTGATATCCAGTACAACACCCACAGCAGCTTTCTGAGTCCAGGATAAATATAGCCGGAGGCTCCGGCAATAACAGCACTTTCTTACATCATTTTACTGTATCGGGGTCCTATAACACTGAATGACACCTTTTTATCACATCATTTTACTCTATCGGAGTCCTTTAAGATTGAATGACTGTACTTTCTCGTTTCTGTGTACATACCAGTACATAAATTATACTAGTTTGCTAACATGGCCAATTACTGAAGGTGGGGGAAGGGAGTGGACGTACGTGTAGGAATGATCTGTCCCACCTGTTCCCTTTAAATAAACACTAAAAACATTTAACTACTGCTAGAAGAATATACCGTACCGTATATGAACTTTAACAACCATTTCATTAACCTAAACAATGCAAGGGGAGATAAACGGTTACATACATAAACGTCCGTTAATTTGGTTTGATTGTTTGTTTGTATGATGTTTTACGTCATTTTCAACACATGTAAAGTTATATATGACGGTCGATTTTTTGTGGTGGAGGCAGACCACTCACTTTTCCTGGGTAGAACCAGTACTGTACACCTCCCGCCATCATTAAGAATCTGCACTTCCTCACTTACAAGTCGAGCTCCGTTAATTTGAAGATACCATTAAAGTATATGCTTTACCTAATCATTATCTTAATAAGACGAATAAAGAGATCAAAAGAACCGTCAGCAATTATGAAAACTGGAAGTGTTATGGGCATCAATCAAATGTGAAACCTATTAACCTTAATAATCATATAGTACAACTTAGATCAGAAGAAACTTCGACAACTGTTAATACTGTGGGTGAAAGATGGGGATTTCTCAGTTAAAGCATATTCATAATCGCTAAATATTAATAACAAACTCCGAACACTAAAATAATTAACTGGGACGTTGAGTTATGACGTCATTATTTAATGTGTCATCCACCAGTAACGTTCAATAAGGCGAATAATTTAGGTTAAAATTATACATAAACTGATTTAAATTCTAATCATTAGATTATTTAACTGCTGGGTTCGATTATAGGGAAATCCTTCACTCGACGGTAGTCGTGTTGCTTTAGGTTTTACTCATTTGAATACGCTCTTCCGTGAAAAGAACAACGCATCTAGCATTCCCTATACTCGATCCCAGCAGTTAAATAATCTCTATATATTATGAATATTCATTTAGCCTAAATAAGAACAACGCCTTACGTTTTGAAGTAAATAGTATCTAATATGCAAATTACCAATGGTACTTAAAACTGAACACTGTACAGATCACCTAAAAGGTTTTTACTGTTACGGTAAATTATATCGCGATTGTTGCGATAGAATATATTTCCCTTAACCCACTCAGGGAGTACGTTATAACGTACTCCCTGACCCACTGCATATATATAATGGTATGTTCTTTCTTTGAATTAAGACCATTCCATTTATGTGACAAAGGGGTGTTTTGGAAAATGACTGATCAGCAGCCGGACATTGTAAACTCTGATCTGGGTTTTAAAATGGACGCAAATGCTAGTACAGTCGTGCTTAGCGAGTTAAGGGTCAATAATATGTATTTATAAAACTGCATTTCTGATTTCTGATTTTGTTTTTGGTTTGACATGTTTTGAAGAATGATGCATACTTACGTTCTATTGAAATGATACTATTTGTTACATATACCATAGATCTACATACACTGTACCTGTATATCCATGCATATACCTATAGGTTATATGTATTATTAATTATGCTCATGACACTATGATGATACCCTAAGTGAGGGTTTAAATTATCAAACAATGAGTATTCGTCGTCGTATAAGCATTTATCCTAACTGTATTACACTAAGCATTTTAGCGAGCAGACCTCGGTTTAAAGTCTCATCCGAGGGACTGATAAGGTAGGAAATACTTTTTGGAAATATTGCGATAATTAACCCAAATTTGGTCCTGGCTGGGATTGAACGCACGATCCCTGGGTTACTAAGCCGCGATGCTAACCATTACACCACGGCGCTACCTTCAATGAGTAGTCTTGTCCAATCCTATCATTAGTAGCAGGACTGTGACAAAGGAGGAAAAGGAAACCCAATGCAAATGATGCAGTATTCCAGATTGCGCAACTTATACACATGACAATACTGTCAATAAAATAACTGTTTATTATTACATTGCTATAAATGAAACATCGGGATATCTCAGTGAAAGAAATGTATAATCGCTAAATATTAATAACTAATTCCGAACACAAAAGTAACAAATTGTGACATTAGTCCTGACGTCATTTAAGTGTTGCTAAGTGTTACTGATATCCGCCAATAATTTAAAAGCGTAACAGGTCGGTCAAATTCATAAATAAACTGATTGAAATTCAAAAAAACATAGGTTAATTAACTTCTGGGTTCGATTATAGAAAAACCCTTCAATCGATGCTTGTTTTGTCTTTCCACTTATTCGCATCCGCTCGTTTGTGAAACGAAACACAGGCGCGCTTACCATCTCGTGAAAGATTTCCGTATAATCGATCCCAGCAGTTAAATAATCTCTATATAAAATTAATGAGATCTGAATAAGTGAGTAACATATTTACACCACACACAGACATAATAACAAACTTAAGATTTGTCTGTGCACCACAGAATGTCTCTCCAGAATTAGGTGATAACGGATTTTAACAAAGAATAACGGTTTCAGTGATATAAATGATACTTATCTTACTCCGATATCAAACTTAAGCATAAACATCTGCGTTGCATGTTAAGGTTTCGATGTAATGAGACGCTTTAATGGGATTATTATTCCGCCATTATCGCACGATCTTATGTTATTATAGCCATTACATATTTTGCAACAACTAAAATGTAAGAAAATCTCACTATTTAATCAAATTGCTTTTTTTCTGCTCTGCACCTACAGCATCTATCTTTATGCATTGCTCATATATGTTTTATTTTAACGGTGATTTCATCTGGGAGTAAATTTTTCCGCTGATTTAGAATCAAAGTAGTTAGGTCGCATTACCCGATGCCAGCTTATTATAAGAATCCTGCGTGAGTGTCCGATGAAAGATCGGAAATTCTGACTTAGGGTATAACGGTGTTTTATAGGAACTGGGATTTGCCGATCTTCCGATTAAAACAGTTATACCGTGGACGAAATTTCACAATCTGAACTAGACACCCATTATTTTGGAACACCATTTACATTTCGCAAGTTGTCATTGCCGAATAAACGTGTTACATTTACGCAATTGACGTCATGCACGTGTTAATGATATCGGCATACTGGTTGCGGATAGCGCGAGTTTTTTTTCTGACCCTAGGTAATACTTTAAAGCACATCAGACTTCAGTGGCGTAGCTGCCTACAGGCACTGTAGGCACGTGCCTTCACATTTCCCCCAGAAATTAAACAAATTAAAACGCCAAAAATCAATAAAACTGAGTGGGGTAGTGGGTGGAGAGGTACGGTCAGCTCATATCAATTTTCACTCCTGGTCTTTTCAGAAAATAAAAGTCGAACTGTTTTCGCTTGCGGTCTTTCGGAACCAAACACACCATGATTGTGCAAAATTTCGAAAGATTTCCAGAAAGCAAGTATTCATAATAATATATGTTATTTTGTTCTGTTCCGATGTTTTCGTTGCAAAATCGTAGATTAAAAAAGCTTTAAATCACGGGTTAAAAACATATAGTTTGTTGCTTAAAATATCGTCAGAATGCAGGATTTATTTGGAGTCGTTCTAAAAAGAAACATCGCGTGGGGTGGGGGCATGTCCCCTGACCCCACTAGACCATGTGCTTACACACTGATTTAGGCACAGCTACGCCCCTGTCAGTCGTGTAAAATGCGCATATTCTTATCTGGTATGCAAGAAAGATGCAATTTGTGTTAATTGACTAACCATTGTATATTTCCATATTACACAAGTGCAATATCGTTACATGTAACGCCTTTTTTCCGCGTACATTTTAAACACAAAATAAATAACATAAAACATTTTTTTATTTGTAATAAAATTTAATGTAGCATGGTCACTGAAAATTCCCTTTGTATTAGCACAGGTGAAAATCGTTTAATTGAAAATAAACCCTGTCAAAATAAATGGTGTAATACAACTACCAGTTATTGGAAGTTAGAGTATGGCAGGGAGCTGAAATGGACATGCTACCAAACAAATGGTTTCATCTCGTTGAACGAGATGAGACCATACTCTATCTATTACTTAAACTCGTTTAGAGAGATTATAATGGAGTTGAATCTCTCAATCTCATTACGCTATAAATCGTGTTTCAGTAATTTTATAAGAAATGGAAAGCTGTTTGTTCTGTATTATTCTTGTCAGAGGTAAATTGAGAAGACGAAAATGATATTACGTCAAGATTAATTCGAATAATATCTTATGTTTTAAAGCGAAATGTTGTTTGATATGTTTGAGCTCTATTCGGGATAAACCTAAATCCAAAACAATACACTGATCAATGAAATGGTGATAAGTCGGTGCGCTGTCAATCTGAAAATGGATTACAGAAAACAAACGCCATAAATAATTTAGTATGATTTAACAAACTGGAGGCAATTTGAACGTTTTATGATCTAGCATAAATTTATGTAAATGCCCAGTAACTTGCAATTTTAAAATACAGGGACAGGTCCCCATGGACGTGAGAAAGTGTCGATTCTTACGGACTGCGGGAGGTGTACAGTACTGGTTCTACCCAGGAATAGTGGTTGGTCTGCCTCCACCACAAAACAATCGACCTCATATATAACCTTACATATGTTGAAAATGACGTAAAACGCAAAACAAGCAAACAAGCAAACTACTGCATAGGTAATTGTGCATTTTGTCAGAAATGTGTTCAGTAAGCAATTTTAGTGTTTACTCAACTTTTTCAACCAATCAGTTGCCTCAGATTTTCAAATACTTGCATTATTTATTCATGAAGGTTTTTACTACAGTTTATTTACTTCACGTGTGTGTTTGTGTGTGTATTTCTAAGGAGTATAGTCCGTCCACCTACAACAGGCGTCCTACCCGACGATTATAGGCACAACAGACTTATATATGTGTGTTTTGCGTGTGATCTGATGATATCTCTACTTGAAGCAGCGAACTCAATGGTTTCTTTATAGTGCTGCCACACTGGAATACCACGCCGTGGTAGGCATGATAACCCCCAGTCACATTATTTTGACACTGGTCAATCAGTCGTAGCACTATCAATTATTTGATCGTCAGGCAAGGGTTACAAGTGACTACTCCATTTTTAAAGTCTTTGGTATGACCCGGTCAGGGAACTCGAACACACGACCTCCCGAATGCAAGGCAGACGCTCTAACCACTACACTACAATGCTTCGGTTTATTTACTTCGCGATTAAGAGCGTAACCTATATAGAGACTATCGATACAACCTAAAGTATGGTAAACACTAATTCGGATAGAATCTATCAAAAGAAATATTCACCATTAACTGTGCTCTTTCCCTCTCCATCCGTCGGATGGGGACGTAAACCGGGCGGTCCCGTGTATCGGTCTATCCTCCGAGCACGTTAAAGAACCATAGGAATCTATTCGATAATAAGAGTAGGGCAGGTTCCCGGATTCCTATGTATCCTTCCCCTCTCTCTGGGGCGGCTCTAAATAACCTGTACTGTGTTGATGAGCCGTTAAACAACATTCAATTCAATTCCCTCTCCATAGCCAGCTGCCAATAAGGTAACAAAAACTCGCAGTCAGCAAATTGCACTTACCGTCTTGTTTGGTTTATTACGTAGCAATAAGAAATATAAGATCGCAACAAAATGACCGATGTAGTGCACTTACTTGACCATTGAGACGAGACTGAAGCACATTATAAATTGTTATTCATATTAAATTTATTGACATCTATAGTTCTACCAGATAGCGTTAATCCCTTAGAAGGCTGTTATCAATTGGCGAAGATCTTTACAAATGTATGTAGACAATACGAAACGTGAAAGAAGACAGAATGTAACCTTAATTATTTAATATTCAAGGCATGTGTAGTTTAAAGTTCAATGATATTTTAATTATGGAGGATACACATTTAAATATATATTTTGTCTTTATTATTTTTCCAACGTTTTGTTTCTAAATCAGTGATACATTATAGTTACAAATGGTAATTCGCCAGAATAATATTGTGTTGTTGTTTCTTTTAGAAATATTATAATTATATTAACATAGTTTGCGAATTTTCAAATTGTGTATAGAAAAAGATAAAATAATTACGGGACCCGTCGCGATTTCGTATACGAATCAAACTATCCCTGCGTTTTCCTTTAAGTGAACTATGTTTTGACCTTGTGAATGATCATTAACCCTTAGCCCGCTATGAATGTATAATGGACTGTCCTTTATTTAAATTTTGACCATTCCATTAATGTTACAAAGGGGTGTTTTGGATAAATGACTGATGAACACACGGACATTGTAAATCCGGATCAGCCTGCGAGTTACTCGCAGGCTGATCTGGGTTTACAATGGACGCGAAGGCTATTGTAATCATCCTTAGCGGGATAAGGGTTAAATACAAGCGTTATATGACTCGCATATGTATTATGAGACTGCAGCAGAAAACGTGGCCTGTAGCACAACAGCGTGCTATTAAATTGCATTGTAGTAATATGCGCATGTAATTATGTGTTTTTTTAAGGGTCCTTGCCATTGATCATTTGTTTGTTCGTATGGTGTTTTACGTCATTTTCAACACATGTAAGGTTATATATGACGGTCGATTTTTTGTGATAGAGGCAGACCACCCACTTTTCCTGGGTAGAACCAGTTCTGTACACCTCACGCCGTCTGTAAGAATCGACACTTCCTCACTTACAAGTCGAGCTCCCAGTGGGATTCAAACCCGCAGCGGTTAGAGGCGACGATTGACAACGCAACGTCGTTAACCATTCGGCCACGGAGACGACGCTACATGTGCTAAGAAAATGAAGTAAAAAAACGCCATTCAAACAAACCAAACACAAACTGTTGTTGATTGTGGGCTTGTTCCGGAAGCATGTCTGCCTTCATATCATCTCCCTCAGGGGTTGATGTCCCAAATAACCTAGTATACTAATGTTTTCGGAACGTAACACCCGATGTTATGTGTTTCAGGCGCTAGATGGACTTTAATAAAAGTAGCTCGCATAAGTTGCTTGCTGCTGTATGACGTTTGAAACATCTGCCAGTACATATTAAAGCTTAGTCTCGTAATAAAATGTGTTGATACAACGGTAATATAACGTGAGATCGTTTAATGATAATATTGCATCGACATTATCCCGCTAGGATCTCGCTGTAGGTGATAATAACTCTCAACATGTACCAAATTACCATTTGTAAACAATTAAGATTCTGGGGTAATGGATCTATAGAGCCGGTTTATTATTACAATCAAGACGGCTGCTGTGACCGATTAGAAGGCGTCAAGATTACGCACGTATTGTAGCATGGTCACTGAAAATTCTCTTTGTAATAGCACAGGTGTAAATCGTTAAATTGAAAATTTAATAACTGTTAGAATAACAGTTAGAATAACAAGATAGGGTATGGCAGTGAGCTGAAATGGACATGCTACAAAACAAATAGAGTATGGTTTCATCTCGTTGGTTAATTTAAACTAATCGCCCATCTCGATGTTATAAATCAACCAACTCAATGAAACCATAGTCTATACATTACTTACTCAGCTGCGGTAACAAATTAATTTAAAAGTATCGATGATCATCAATCACTTCCATTAAAATATAGTATGGAGGCGAAAGCGGTATGAGTGTGACCATAAAGAAAGGTATCATATTATTACACACGGCAATCTTGATTTTTTAAAATAGTGATAATAATAATAATAATAATAATAATAATAATAAAGACTTTATTTAACGTGAGAACTCATTTGAAACTAGTCAATCTACCATGAGGCCCTCAAAACCTAGCGGCGTCCCGATAGTTTTTCTAAATAAACAGCATTTATGCATATTACTAACTACTAATCTATGCTGAAAAACTAAAAGCTGTATTTAAATATATGCAAATAGATTTAAAGTCAAAATGATTTTGAATAAATAAATGGAGAGGCTAATTTTAATGCTTGATAAAGACATCAAGATTGCCGTGTATCCCTTTAACGTTTTGTAGTATTGTGCTATATTTAAAATGTGTTTTATGCCCCGTTAGCACATGCATCTCATATTGAGGCTTGAAAGTCTCATCCGAAAGACGAAAAGTGAAAACGTCTAAAAGAAGAAAACAAGCTATGGAGATTATGATGCTAGGCTACACATTGTTTATGTTAGATAAAGTTGTATAGTTTACGCATGAACATGTTAGGCGTCCTCTTTAGTTGCGATAGTAATCAAGATTAATTCATACCCGCCATTAATGATTCCCATGCGTCACCTTTTGATGTGACAATGTCTTGAAATATGTTACGTACATTTTTGAATATATTAAAGCCTTCACAATTAAAAATCAAATACATAAAGCATGATTGATGATACACTTCCATCGATGAAGATAAGATGTTTGATAAAATAACCAAGTCTGCAGCATCTGTGGTGGAGACTTCTATTTTTGGATAAATTCATCTGACGTATAACAAACACAAACCTGTTAATGTACGCATACTTTTCTTATAATTGTTCGCCTACACACTCTGTGATAGTTCATTACGTGGCCCCGCCTTAATTTCTTTAAGCGATGGTAAATCTGATATTAGCAAGATTTTATAACAAAATGACAATAAAACATGTTTAAAAATATGTTTTACTGAAAAAATGTGGTATACAGTTTAAAACTACCTATTAAATATTTTAATTTTCCAATATATAAATAGTCAAACATTTTAAGATAAAATTAGTGTTTTATTTCATACCCCAGTCAACCCCGTTTTCGTTTCTTGGAGAAGGGGTTGGATGAGGTATGAAAGTTAATACTGGGACCAAGTAATGTCAACAGTCGTTACATTAAAGTGAAATAAATGAACAGTGTTTTAAGTTCCGTTAACCCATTTTATCACATAACATGCGGTGTGGGAGTGTAATAACACCATTCAATATTTTCGATATTCCACTTGTGGTATAACATAACGTTAATGACGTCATGACGTTAATGTACGTTTTCTGACGTAATTTGACGTTATAAGTTATGTGATAAATAGAATCTAACATTGTTCTCATTCATTATTGAATTTATTAAACGAGTTGGCAAAATGATATAATGCTCTTGCCTCGCATTATATCATTTTGCCAACTCGTTTAATAAATTCAATAATGAATGAGCACTCATGTAAGATCCTCTATATATAAATACATCATATTGTGTTATATTAAGACACCAACCTCAGAGGGAGGTGAGATGCAGGATGAAGTTTCTCATTAGACATGCCGACTCCAAGAAGCGAACACACGTGGGGTAGAGGTGTGTATCTCTAACGTCAAGCGTCGCTTATCAACGAAGGAAACACCGTAGTTTCTGTTATAATAATTATAACTAACTATTTGTAATACAAAGTATAATAGATAGATCACTACACTGGTGGGTAACCAAACAATATGAGTAATACGCACACGCCGCCGAATGTATTAATAGTTAAACCCCAGCGTTCGGTAGTCCATACCGTCATTATGTATACACTGTAGCCAGTTAGTATTTCGTCTGCTTCAAGATAGAGGTTTCAGCACTCTGACCAATCTTTACAGGTACAGCTATTAATAGATGCACCGAATTCAAAATTTGACAGTTAGGAATAAAAGATTTGTTCTAGAAAGTATGGCAAATAAATACATTATATAATTATATTGATATTAATAATATCTGTATTTACATGCCAAATTGTATGGTTTAAAAATTCTCTATTATTTAGAAATTTGTGATTAAACCTCTCTGAGCAGCATAATGCATAAAATGATCAGAAAACTTTCTCTGGAGCCATTTTGGGTTTTTTATCCTCAACTCTGGCCTTTAAATATACAAATACAAGTAGATATTACTAACAGGAAATAAAGCATTCAAGGACCACAATCAACCAAAAACACGCGTACAAACAAACAATAATTACAGTTTGAAAGATGAATCAAATGCAAGAGTGAAATCACAAACAGGAAAGGGTCAGCTGGAAAAAAAAAGGAAAGAAAAAAGACCTCTTGGGGTTTAACACAGGTTCTAAGGTGCCCCAAACCTCATTCTTACCCTATTGTCAGCCCAATAAAACGGGACAGTGCAAAGACCTTCCCTCCAAGTTGCAATCCCAAACAAACAGGACAGGGTGGATTGATAGGCATTATGAGCACTACGTTATTTTCAGTGACCGTTTTAAGAAGGCATGAAGCTAAATAACCACCTTCTAAAATAGCTCGATAAAAATAGTTCGCCAGTGTAACTTGACTGAAGTATAATTATACAGATATTGTCTAACATTTCCTTGAATACCGTGTAGTATAACCATTTAATTAGTGAAACTAATTGTTACGGAAGGTATTAAATCAATCTGTCTTTTGTTGTCCGTTGCACATATCGAACCTCAGTACTTGAGTGGCTGTCGTAGCAACCGCGGGCGGTATATTGGTCGTCGGCCGAACATAATCAAAGTTTAGATAAATAAAGACTGGTCGTAATGCTATACCATATAATCTAAGGGGATTTCATTTAACATAAAAGTTAGTTGACAGTGATATACCGGATATAGCGAGTTTTCTGTTACCATAACAAAGCGTGCGAGAGAGGCATAATACACGTAAAGTGTTAAAGGTGAACTGTTTTCGAAAAAGATAACTTTCGGACGGACTGGTGAGTAAATTAATACACAGCCATGTATAATCAATATACTTAAACAGGATACTTAGACGAGCCATAGCATTGTCGTCAATATTATGAGTATCACTCATCACTCATCTCTCATCATTCTACACTAATGATGCATCTCTCTTCTCCTTATTATCACTCACCATTCATCACTCATCGCTCATTACTCATCTCTCATCACTCATCGATCATCACTCCTCTCTCATCAATTATCACTTATCGATCATCATTCATCTCTTATCAGTCATCACGCATATATCATCACTCATCACTCATATCTCATCACTCCTCTTTCATCACTCATTTCTCATCACTCATCACGCATTATTCATCTATCACACACGTTCCTGGTTTCCTTTGTATCCTTCCCCTATTTCTCTGGAGCTGTTCTGAAAAATCGAATATGTGTTAATGAACCAGTCAACAACATTCAATTTGATTTCTTTAAAAGTGCATATTGAATAGTCCCACCAGCATTTAAAAAAAAAAAAAAAAAATTAATATTTTTGAGTAAATACTGATATTGAGATCAATGACGACCAGCCTGGGGCAATACACGTATTTGTCATGGTCGGCAATTACTATATATACTCCGTCATTGGCAATACACGTTCTGTTTTAGGAAAGTCATTCAACTTGCACTTGCGCGAGCAATCATTGTGTTGATGCTTACTAACAATCCCAATCATCGGTTTTTCCTTTAAAAAATCAAGTGCGGAGAACTTCACAACCTATGTTAAGATACACATCCTAATCAGATGCTATTGTAACAACTGCACTAATACTTACAAATGGTTGCCATGGTAAGTCGTTAGTACTGTTGTCAAGATATCGTCTCCTTCGTCGAATTTATGTTGGGTATTTGATATAAACATGATTCTTGCAAATGCATGTACTAGTTTTATAATTCATATATTTATTATAGAATTCTTCATTGTGACTTGTGTAAGTGGGCTAATGCAGGCGTTAAATCGTTAACATATACGTACAGTTATATTAAAAAGCCTTAACGCATCCATCTAATAGGATTGTGTGTTCCAATTTTGCAATTTCATGTATTTATGTGTGATACATGTAAATGATTCATATGTTTAATCACAATAAGTATTGAAAAATAACGTTTACACTTCAAAATCGACTAATGTTGTGAAAAGCGTAAAATCTCAGGTGCCTTTTATCTGGAACCTTTTGGACTGTTGTGTCTTTTGTGAAATATATGTATATATCAAGCAATTATAACAATATTGATGCAGCAGTTACTTTACTTGAGGAGGCTTATACTTCCATTTTGGCGTGTGTGTGTGTGTGTGTGTGTCTACTTTTCCGGCTTACTTATCAAAATATGTGTAATGCCATGGCTCATAATTTTATAAATCTGTCATGATAACAATCCCTAGTTCATATAACTTTAATCATTATAGAAAGGTTGTACATTTATTGATTCTTACACGTTTACACATATCATGTAAAACACATTGACCTAAAGGGGTTGATGCACTATTTTCAAACAAGGTTTATTTTAAAGGGCTCTAAACAACTTGAAAAAGGCTGAAAAAAATATCAAAATGCCATGAAAAACGAAGAGATATGACCTATTGAAAATTTGCAAAGAAACATAAATGGAGACGGCCAACTTTGAACGATGACGTCATCGCGCCTTTTTACCATATATGGAATAGTGACAAAATGTCTTTTAAAGCAAAGAAAATCACTGCAAATGAAAAATAAGCCTAGCATTTATGCATTTTACATCTGTATATTTAGTTTTAATCAATTTGCAGTGATTTGTTTTGCTTTAAAATGTGTATTGTCTATATGTCATCTCTAGTAAAAAGGCACGATGAAGTCATCGTTCCAAGATGGCCGCCTCCATTTATATTCTTTGCAAATTTTCAATCGGTCATATCTTCTTTATTTCTTTCAGCTTTATTATAGTTTTTCAGAGCCCTTTTAATTAAATCATGTTTGAAAATATCACATCAACCCCTTTAACCAAATGATAAAACATGTTTCAATAGGGGGTGGGGTAAATTGAGTACATTGTACTTCAATTATTTTTTACACAAACATGCAACAATGAATATCAAAAAAAAGTGCTATCATGGAAAAACGCCATCTACATACATTGTTCTTTTCAACCAAAGATGTTAGCATGTGTCAACTAAATTGACAACGTTCACTTGTTCTGGTTATTTTGAACGAGCACCTCCCCACCCAACCCCACCCACCTCTATCATAACAGGTCTAAACATTATCCCAAAAACGGTATCCTCTAGATGCTGTGAGCTTATCAGTGGTAACTGGAGGACATTTCAAAAGCTGATATAATGTTGTAGACTGATAAAATCTATTTTATTTAGTAATAAGGGAATCACGTAACATGTGTCTGCATCTTATTAGTTTCTAGTTGTCGACCTGCTGTTGCTCCCAGGATATCTCGATATCGACATTCAACTAGCCCTCACGTCGACATTTCTGTGGTTGTTTTACTGCTCGACAGCAATAAAATACCACAGAATGTTGACTTGAGGGAAATAGTTTTTATTAAAGTGTATATATGTATTATTTTTTTAACCGTGAATGGGCTTATTAAGTTTCCGTGTCGATACATGCAGTGTTGACTGAGTAATACGATTTTATATCATTTAACATAGATGTTGTTCACATATGTCAGTTTGACAGAAACAAATACATTAAAAAATATAGATTTTCTTTTAACAAACTGGTATTTCTGTCTGTCGTTAGTCTATGGCAAACAAAAATTGCAGTTAATCGTGTCATTCATATAAAACTATGTTAGCAGTCATCTTGTTAATTTATTTTTAAAAAAATTCTTAACGAAAACTCAACAGAATGATTTCAATGGAAATCCTATGGAATTCGTTTTGTTGATTTTCAATGAAAATTGAAATGCTGGGTTATATAAAATTGGCTAAATGGAAACAATATTTTCTCCTTTCAGAATGTTAGATTAGTTTTATTTTGATTAAAAGCGCACACACAATTTGACAAAATGATACAGCTATAGTTATATAATACTGTATATTTACATTGAAAACGAAATGAGACTCGGGCGTGTTGCGTCATAAGCGCTGTTGATTATGCATTTACTTCCCTATATAATATATTATGTCCTATGTTATATTATATTCCAATTCTGGCAATTACGTTGCTCCAATTTAGATATCATGACCCGCAATTATGTCACATTTTACCGCAATATTAAATATTTACTCGCGTATGTTATCTCGCTTTAATATCACTGATATGATCGAATTCATATCGCGAAACAGGAAATAACAACAGCAGTGCTGTGTGATTCTGGGCGGGAATTGGAATTAATGTCGTTAATGTATTTAACGTTAATTTCGTTCGAGACGCGATAGAAGTGTGTTGTGTTATTAAACAAAGTAGGCGTTTCCCACGCAACACCCTGTATAGCCGTGAGAAGGGATAGCAATACGAGGTTTGCATTTAATTACTCTGTGTAGTAAACATTTAGTAGCGCCGTCTTCCGTTTATAACTTTATATTTACGAAATGGATTTCTTTAATTGCAACTGTAATCTTATAAAGTGCTAGTCTGATTACATTTCTCGGAGATATTTTCCAGTACTAAGATTTTAACGGTATGTATTGAGGTTAGCTCCGTAGAAATTAAGAATATTGAGTTTTTATAAATGTTTTTATGACAAAAATGAAATTGAGAAGCTAAAAGCTAGATCAGAAGCCGTATAACGGCTTAATACACTATTCCTTCATTTGACAGTAAAGCTTAAGGGAACAATTGTGGCTATATAATATACAAATTGTTCTGTACTTAACCTTAAAGGTACACACGGCAATTTTGACTTTAAATTTTAAATTCGCGGCTGTTTATATACATATCTTTTACATTTGCAAATACATATTAATACTTATTTATATAGGAATCTATTCGATAATAAGAGTAGGGCAGGTTCCCGGATTCCTATGTATCCTTCCCCTCTCTCTGGGGCGGCTCTAAATAACCTATACTGTGTTGATGAGCCGTTAAACAACATTCAATTCAATTGAAATGTTTAAATCAGACGGTCTTTGACTATTTTATTTTTGTCACTTTTATATTTTACAGAAGTAATACAGTTAAAGCTAATGTAGCATAACGAAGAAAAAAATAATTTAGAACCACAATTTCATTAGTATGCTGTTTTTAAAAATTATATATCAGCAGTCTTAAACCAAGTTTAACGGCCACATGTTACTGGCCGTGGATCGATGTGCTAATTTGAATGGTTGATTGATAGCTATTTTATTCAAACATAAGGCATTACGCAGTTCACATGCAAATAGTACAGACATATAAACATGCATATGAAATACACACAATTGACAATTTGGATAATTTCATAGGTAAGTTTCAAGATCATCTGTATATGTTACTAGTTAAAAAGTATTTGACAACTATTAAGTATATAAGTGTTTCATATATATTTTTAAATTAATAGTCCTAAGTACTGATCAGTACTCATTTATATCTGTGGACAAAAATGGAGAAAAGTGATATTTTTACTAATGAAAACGGACAGTTTCTTTAATAAACTCTTGTTTTCTGTTGTCATAAGTTCAATAAATTTTGATATGTTTGGCCGTTTCCAAAAATATTTGCCGCGGTTCGATGTGCTTATTTGAATGGTTCATATATGCTTCAGTATTGCCGTTTGTTCCTTTCAATGTCGTTCTGCAGATCAATGATTTTCAAACTTTACCAATAAAGTTTGTTAGCCATGCACATTAATTAAACACATTTCGGAAGTTCTAGTATTACAGCGAGTCTATAGACCCCATTTCCTTAAACAATCTTGATTTGTTTTTAAACTCGCGGTGTCCCCTTAGTTTCTACATAACTTACATATTTGAAAATCAATATTAATAATAATATGAAGATTTCACATCAAATTGTTTGGCATAATTATTACCAAGTGTTGATTACATTGCTACAACTCGTGAAGCGTTCCATATTTTTTTCGTAACTCTTGGCAAGCCGCTTGGGATTTGTCAGTGAACAATAAACTCCATTCAATTAATCCGTTATTTGGAGAATGGCCTTCTTCTAGTAGACCCATTCGTCGGGAAGAAGTTGTCCTAGCCCGGTGCAGGATAGGGCATACACGTTATACTCATTCATATTTATTACAAGGTGAGCAATTACCAGAATGTATACCCTGCTTTGCACCTTTAACGGTCAAACATATCTTACTGGAATGTGTAGACTTTGATCCTATGCGTCAAAGGTACTACAAGGTTAATACTATGAAAGAGTTATTTGATATTATAGATTTTAGTCTTGTTTTAGATTTCCTAAAAGAGATCAGACTATATAAATCATTATAATGTGTTCTTATATGTATTTACTTGTTTATATACCCATTGACGGGCTTTTGTTGATTTACATATTTAGTTTATATTACTACCATATCATCCCTTATTTTTTAATAGTTTTATCTTTATATATTTACATTAGTTTTTAATTAATACTTCATTTCTTCATTTTCCATCAGTTTTTTGCGCACAATATGACCTGTTATGTGTCGACGTGCCGTAAAACACCATTCATTCATTCATTCATTACAACGATATAGGTAAAGCTTAGGTAGAATAATGAAGACAAATTAGTTAAAGGGACACTATCCGTAAGTAAGCAGAAATTGAGCATAACCAAATAACTCTCTGACTTTTATTCAGTGAAATGTATACATAAAAACTTGTGCATAGACCCAAAGAAGTCTGTAGTAATACATTCGTGAATTTGAAAAAAAAAATGTTTTAATTAATATTATGTAAATAATGTGTGACCCACTTTATTCACCTTTTCTGCTGATCACGTGACTTCCATTTTCTATCTAGTACGTATTATACAATTATGGACTTTTCAGCTGTTATACATGATGTGATATGCACCAAAAAATTCATTATTGACCGAGGCGATAGCCGAGGTCAATAATGATTTTTTGGTACATATCAACATCATGTATAACAGCTGAAAAGTCCATAACTGTTTTATTATATAACCCTCAATTTACAATTATATAAAACAGGTCAATATCAAAAAAACAATTATATAAAACAGGTCAATATCAAAAAAACAGGTCAATATCAAAAAAACAGGTCAATATCGCTAGATATTTTTTCTAAAAAATTACTTTTTAGCCAATGAAAACGCGTCTATTTATAGGTTATATAATAATGCGCATTATGAATAGCCCGCTTAGCTCAGTCAGGAGTGAAGTCGACAATCTCGCGCTGACTATTATTACCCGAGAGTGTACTTTTAGTTTGGGCTGCGAGTTCAAACGCACAAAGCGGCACTTTTTTTTTGCGATTGAATTCCGTTAAACAATCTTGCATTTAAATAGTAAATATTCAATAACGTATAGTGTGTTATGTTTGTGAAGGTAATTAGTGTGTGTTTTATAAGCCAAAAGTCACGGACATTGTCCCTTTAATTATTCGTCACTAAATTAATAAATGCAGGTGCTCTATATAGAGATTTTTTATCTTTATATATTTACACTAATTTTTAATTACTTCTTCATTTCTTTCATCAGGTTTTGCGCACAATATGACCTATTTATGTGTCGACGTGCCGTAAAACACAATTCATTCATTCTATCTAAAGATTGTTACCGCATGTTACCGTTAACAAATAATTAATGTGCAAAGTGTTTACAATCGAGGCCGACCATAAACAAATGTTGGTTTGCTGTTTCCTTACCTACCCATGAAAAGGGCCTACTCAAAACTTTTTATAGCAATTCTTTAACATATTTTTTTTACTATCTTTAGTATATTTTTCTTTCATTTCTTAAAAGTTTTTACTGTCTTCAGATAAAAATAAAATCACCTACCTACCAACCTAGTTATAAAATCCTGGGTCGGGAAACAGCAAACAAATGTATTTTTAAGGATGGCCCGATGACGTTATGAGTACATCTACGCCGTGCTGAAAATAAGAACTTGGATCTTTTAAACTGTATTAATTCATTTGCAACAATTTTGAAATTTAAAATTCAGCACCGTGTTCGATGTCGTACTGTGTAATAATACTGTGTCCCCAAATGTTCTCCAAGCACTTGTGGTGTTGGAATGCTACTCTTAACTTTATCTGTGAAAGTATGGTTTTAGCGGCATTATACGGTGTCCTGTTAGGGCCATCTTAGCATCGCATCTTACCATCGTCCATCGACCTAGGTCGATGGTCGATGGTTAGATGCGATGGTCGATGGTAAGATGCGATGGTAAGATGCGATGGTCGATGGTAAGATGCGATGGTAAGATGCGATGGTCGATGGTAAGATGCGATGGTAAGATGGCCCTAACAGGACACCGTAGCATTACGTCAAAACTTTATCATTGAAACTAATCAAGGTATTTACTAAACTGAATTGAATTGAATTGAAGACTTTATTTTAAGAGGGTAGCCCAGTTAGTGAAAATACTAATCTTCCTTAAGACCCTCTTTACACAGCAACATAGTAAACAAAAACATATATACAAGTTTATAGCAACACAACGATATTGACAATGGAAACAGAAGTGTTCACAAAAAATAAAAAAATCTATATTGTGATTCAATAACAATTGTAACGAAAACTATTTCAGTTATGCAGTCCTTTTTATCCACTTTATATATTTGTTTGGAAAAGATTTAACTGACGGGCAATATATTATATGCTCTGGGATTTCGTTCCAAATTACTGGCCCGGAGTAAGAAATACTTCCTTTAAAAAGCTCCTTATTTGGCTTAGGAACCGTAAAGTTAATATCACAATGAGATCGTAAATGGTATGACCTTATGTTATGTAACTCAAACATATCCAGTATATAAGAAGTAACAGGCTGCTTAGAAACTTTAAACATAAATTTAGCTTTATTAAGAACAATTCTTTGGTCAATTGTCATTGCATTTATAGTGTTCATTGCATCATTTAAGCAATTATATTCGTTGCGTAATATGAATGCATTCGTAATGCAGATCACAGACATATTAATCAAATGAGTTAATAGCACATGTAACTTCTCCTCGTACTCGAGGACAATATAAAAAAGCACAGTCATTTAAAACTGCTGTTTATTTTATACAGAACATCACTTGACTCACGGATTTTTTAAGTCCTTGCGCACGTCACAAGTACACCAGTTTGAATATACAGTATATCAGTTCTTGTAATAATACACATGGCATGGTTTTGTTTTAACATTGTTAAATAAATCGCCTAACTTTTATGGGTGTGTATGTGTGTGTGTGTGTGGTGGTGGTGGTGGGGGGGGGGGGGGGGGGGGGGGGGGGGGGGAGGAAGTGGTGCTTGAGGATAGCTGGGACTTCTTTAAAACTATTAATCGATTCGTGGATGCTAGTTTATTAGTTTTTAAATTAAATAAAAGGGGTCGAAATTTAAGATAATTAGTGGCAGGTGCTGACCTTTCTCTGTCCAGTTATGTTTATGAAACGGACTAGATTTATTGTAGTAGCTGTAAACAAGATAATGCGACACGTGAAGAGGTGGTCACTTTGACACTGATTTAGTAGGTAAGATATGTCAGTATAGTCATTACTGTAGTCACGTGATTTGTATATAGATTTTATGTTTCAAAAACAATGAAATATGTGGTGGACTTATTTATAACTATTGTTATCTATACTACTGTTGTACTTAACTAAACAGTTTAACAGGTAGGTGTTAGTGTAATGGGTCCGTCATGTTTTTGAGTTAGGTGTTTTACCATCACAAATTGCAAGAATATGGGGAAAACATACCCCTAATTTTTTTACATATTTTGGTTTAACATACTGTCATATAGCCTCCATTAAGGTATTTCTATTTTTAAAGTTGCTGAAAACATTTCAAGCTGTTTATTCTCATATCTCAGGGTTTATATCCCCACCCCACATGATTACATATATACGCTTACTATTAGCATAAACGGAGAAGACGGAACAATCAAATGTTTATTCGTTGAACACATTCCGTTCGTTTCAAATCCCAGCTTGACAGTTTTCAAATGATACCTAAAGTTCAAATGATACCGACAGTGGACAACCTTGTAATACATGCGGGGTCATGTGCCGTGCAAGACCGTTGTTCGACACGTGGCTGTATGAAACGATAACAAAACCAACGAGTAAAATACGACATCTCTAGAACAAATAGTCGAGACTTTTCCGGAGTTTATCGATTTATTAACAAAGCTGGACTCCTTTATCGGGACTTTAATGGTATCGATGAACCTTCGGGCGTGAGGTCATTTGCACAATAACTTTATAAATATTTTCTCTTGAATGTTCGGCTTAAGTCAAAAATAATAATGGGATTTCAATTATGCCGCCTTTATAGCTTTATGTATAGCACTGGTGATGAATTGAATTGAATTGGATTGTATACTCCCACCAACATCTAAGGTCATATGGCGACTTTCAAACTCCTACTGGTGGAGGAAGACCTAAGGTGTCCCTCCGGGCGATTTTCGTGCACGGACGGTTACCTGGGTAGAACCACCGACGTTCCGCAAGCCAGCTCACATAAAGATTCCTAGGCCCCTGAGGGATCGAACCTACAGCGGTGAGGGGCAAGTGATTGCAAGTCAGGGACTCTAACCACTCAGCCACGGACGCCCCTTGCACTGGTGATGAAACATAGGTTCTTGAGGTAACCGAGTTTTGAGTGTGTGTAATTCCTATAGCAGCTATTTTATTTTAACGGGTAACCAGAAATCATCCGGAATATCTGTATTAACAAAGACCAAACGCCATATACATTATTCCTGTGACATAGTATTCTATGGGACAACGATCTAAGTTAAATGCCACGCACACTCCACATCATCGAAGAGGGTCGACAGGTGTTCGGTGCAAATTCATCAGTGTGTCTCTCCCTTATCAGTCTACACTGTGCATATCAATACAACTATCAGCCTCATTCTTGTCTTTAAACTGTGTCTGTGTAATGTCGCTTTTATTTAAAGGGGTTGATGCATTCTTTTCAAACAACATTTATTTAAAAGGGCCCTGAACAGCTTGAACAAAATCTGAACGAAATATCAAAATACCAAGGAAAATAAAGGAGATATGACCCATTGAACATTTGCAAAGACACATAAATGCATGGTGGCGGCCACCTTGTAACGATGACATCATCGCGCCTTTTTGCCATATATGGCAAAATCGCCTTTTTGCCATATATGGCAAAATGATAAAACATCTTTTAAGGCAAAGAAATTCACTGCAAATGAAACATAATTGTATGCTTATTTTTCATTTGCTGTGATTTTCTTTGCCCTACGTACATTGCGTTTTTCAAGTTGTTCAGAGTCCTTTTAAATAAATGCTGTTTGAAAATAGTGCATCAAACCCTTTAACAATGTTTCAGTCATCTACCTGTCGTTGTCTTTCTAACTTCGTTTTTCCATTCATAATTGTGTATCTATGTATGCAATGATTTAAAGTAGCTTTCAACAATCGTTCAGTCATATCACGAAGTGTCAATTTGTACCAACCGTTGTCTTCTATGTTCCTTTTCCATTCTTATTTTCTCCTTCTTTTCCATGTCCACTATGATTAAAGGAACATATAAGGGATCCGGGGTTGACTTAAACATGATTCTAAATTGATAATGTCCAATATGCATACATACTACTTGTGCCCGTAATTAGCTTTGTGGCCTCGGAAATAGGTAGATAATTTCAAAGTTAGGCCAGCGTCTTCTTTAACATATTTAACTGAAAGTTAACCCATTATTCGTTTAAAATAAACATTTCGAAATCACAAATCAGTGTCAATGTCGCATTTTTCCCTGTATAATTTCTCCTTTTGTTTGTTTTGTGTTTTTAGTCATTTGATGTTAATTTCTTATAAACACAATCTACGTAGTTATATTTATCTTAACATTCCGTGTGGTTTCTTAAAGGTCGCCGGTAAATTTGGATTTCGATATGCAGACGTTCATATAATTATGATAGCAATATATGCAAGAGTTGATTATTTCGAGAATTTATAACTGGAACAGAGTGATCCTTAATTAAAACCTTCTTAATTCATTAAATGTCAGTTTAACGTGCAAGTTAAACATTTCAATGTTGTTAATAATGCCCCGGTCACATGAAGCTCCCGGGCAGTTTACGGGCCTCGTGCGGGCCAAAACCCTGAGAACCGTGGGTAATCGCACGGCATGCCGTGCGGGCCCGCACGTTTTTTCGAAGATTTTTGGACCCGTATGGGGCGCCGTATAGCCCGTGGCTGAAAGTTGAGCATGCACAACTTTCAGACGCGGGCTTTCTACGATTTTGCGCGCGTAGAAGGCTCGTATAGGGTCCGTAGACAGACGTGCGGGGCCCGTACGGGTCCCTTACGGGCCCGCAGGTCTGCTGGGTCCTATCGGCCCCGTACGGACTCTCACGGGCCCCGTACGGCCTTTAAAAATATCGTACAGGCCCCTTGCGGGCCCCGTACGGCCCCGCACGACTGATCGTACTGGTGTTCTCAAGCCCGTACGGCATCCACGTACGGGTTCTTGCGATCCCGTGGGCCAAAAAATCGTAAGAAGACGCAGAGAACCCGTAGAACGTCCATAGACCGCCCGTATGCATGTGACCACAACATCGCAGGAGGGTGATTTCGTACGGACTTCCCACGGGTCACAGGCCCGTACGGCTCCCCAAGTCCTACGGGCCCGGGACCACCCGTAGGTCTCATCTGACCGAGGCAAAATAAAACATGAGACTGTGTTATGCTTATTTGCACATTGGGCTTCACAGAAGAACATGCATTATATTCATATGATAGTCGTATGCAGCAGAGGTGTGCGTGTGTGGGTGTGTGTGTGTGCGTGTGCGTGTGCGTGTGTGTGTTTTATTAATATAGTTAGATGTAGAAAATAATTCAAATTGCTGCAGAAAATTGACGATAGTTTTAAGAATTAAGATTGCTGTGTGTCCCTTTAAAACCTAAAATTGTGTAAACGCATTCATGGAAAATCTAACCGATGTTATAATAATTATAGCATTCAAAAGGCATTTCTTGTTTCGTTTTGTTTACCCGTGCAACAAAGTCATGTGGAAGTGAATATTGCGACACCTAAAATAAGTAGCTATATTCCCCGATTATACTAATTGTATACGCCCTCATCGGTACCGATTACTGCAAAAGGGTTCCCATGATTTATTTCATTACACAAGTATTTTTTTGTGTTAAAATGAAACTGGTAGCGTATTTCATGCCATTCCTAAAACAAATATATGTGCTCTCCATACGATATCACCCTGTCAGTATGCGGGGGTAATGTTGAACATATAAAAGCTGTGTATCCCGGTACCTCTCGGTATTACCCAATTGTCCTTATCGCATCAAACTAATACAATAAGGTTTTACGCCAGCGTGATCTAGCTAGCATGATATCTGGGATGGAACTTGGAACAAAGTTTAACATAATAACCGATCAAGTCACGGGTGTTTAATTGAGGGTTTAATTTATTTTTATCTGCGTTCATCGGAAATAACTGCAATTGCCTGTGTGATGAGACAACTGCAGTTATGTTCCGATGAACGCTGATAAAAATACACATTAAACACTTATTAATTGCAATTACTATCCTAAAAGTACTTATTTTCTTAATTTATTAAAACAAATTATTAGAATTAATACGGGTTGCTGTTGTTTTTACGCGCACTATATGAAGGGCGGATGAAAGTAGTTCTTCGTAAAGTTCAGTGGAGAATGAACGTAGCTTAAATATATCATGTGTTTGTCCTTTAACCAATCACTTTGTTTGTATTATCTAAATGTTCGAGTGACTGCAATTATACAATATTGAAAAGATATTGTTGTCAGGAAGACGTAATCACGCCACGACCGTTTTTTCTTAATAGACACTTTCTACCCAGTTTTTACCATCAGTGCTTCCTACCAAACATGCTGAATCAAGGTGGGCGACATCGCTTCGCTCTGGTCAAATCCTTGACATGTATTACATATTGATTACATATTCACCTCTGTAGCACGACGTGCTAGAAGTACACATCAGCACAGAAATACAAGTGTTCATATGTAAGGGATGCGTGTGCGTTAGCGTGTGCAGATACGCTAACAACACAGATAAACGTTTCACTGCTACCATGTATAATTATTAAGACTGCGTTTTCAAAGTGAAAATCACAAAGAAACTGTTCATTGCTACCTTAGCATGTGCAATTATGAAAGCCATATTAGAGTCGGCGTCGGAAAGGCAGCGAATAATATTATGTACTGTACATTAGCGTTATGCAAACTCTGCCTGCATAGGAAAATGAAAGAAAAGAGCGCATTTAGCGAGATACTTAAAATGACTTGCGTCTACGTTCCGTGATTCTAGTGATTTCAAACTCTAGCTAGATGAATAAATATCACATGATGCACAGGAGAATTACAACGTATATAGTTTCCTGGAATCATTCTGTTTTAGTTGAAGGTAAAGCGAACACATGTCACGCTATGTTTTCTGGAAGTGGTGATCGTAATAAAGAAACACTCGAACAAACTCTCATTCGACTTCCGCCGTGTAACATCGTGTTTTGACATATTTCAAGCACAAAGTGACTATAAGACACGTGACTTGGCGATACCTTTTCCGATTAAGTCACAGTCCAGCTGGCTGTCTTTAATCGATCTTAGATGTGGAATTTCTTCCGAAGCAATGAAGGGGCATAAGGTCATCTATCCCATATCTTATCAATGTACATTATGAAATACCAGGTATGGACAAGAAAACCCCGGCGAATGTCATGCTATGCCTAATGGCATTTAGCGCTAAACCTGAGAACTAACAGGTGTTCGGTACAAATCCATCAGTATTGTCATTCCAGTATCGACATTTATCGATCACTTGCTGCGGTCTGAGAAAAATGATGACGTTGCACACAGCATAAGAGTAGTGTTGTCTGGTCTTCATGTGCAACACCTTTCGATGACATTCGCCAGTATGACACAACTGAAATGTGCAACACCTTTCGATGACATTCGCCAGTATGACACAACTGAAATAATACACATTTTAGCCTCACTCCCTGACTTTATTGGACTGGACAGTTATGGACCTATTTGCCCTTAAAGAGGATGTTATACTATGTAACCAAATCGAAATTCTAATACAACCGCACTATATAGCCTAGTTTAAAATATCTCGTTATATTGAACGATATATCACTGTAATTTTTGCAACGTTAGGAGAATTGCGCATTGCGCATTGTAACGTATACAACGTTAGGTAGAGTAAGCAAAGCAATGCGAATGATTTCAGATGTGTGCGTTATTTTCACATTTTAGGGGTATTAGAATAGAAATAGAACATCGTTTACGGTGAATTATCTATATTATTATATAACCTATAAATAGACGCGTTTTCATTGGCTAAAAAGTAATTTTTTAGAAAAAATATCTAGCGATATTGACCTGTTTTTTTGATATTGACCTGTTTTATATAATTGTTTTTTTGATATTGACCTGTTTTATATAATTGTAAATTGAGGGTTATATAATAAAACAGTTATGGACTTTTCAGCTGTTATACATGATGTTGATATGCACCAAAAAATCATTATTGACCTCGGCTATCGCCTCGGTCAATAATGATTTTTTTGGTGCATATCACATCATGTATAACAGCTGAAAAGTCCATAATTGTATAATATATCACGGTTTGTCGTTCAATTGTAAACAATAATTTCACTCGCCCTTCGAGCTCGTGATATTATTTTTTACAATTGAACTATAAACCGTGATATATTAAACGATAATTCACAGTGAACGATGTTCTATCTCTTAAATATAACAAGTTGGTTGTTCAAAGTTCTAAATTATAGCTTTTATTTAACAATATTAGTCAATAAGCGTTTCGCGCACCTCAATCACTGACACGTGCATTATTATTATTACTTAATGAAGGATACATTTAATGACGAAGGTATATAGGATATTTGTTTTTTTCAGTGGAACTTTATTTCATCGAGTGAGCTCACTGTTTTGGGAACTCACGAGACTAATTTTCTTTTTTCTTTTATGAAATATGTAGTTAGCACGGCAAGCATACAACTATTAGCAAACTGAGGTAAAAATAATCAACTTTTTGAAGGGAGATAATCACTATTACAAACAGTGAAATTTATTTATGGTAATTCCACTGTTTGTGGATTACCACTTTTATTTCAATGAAAAAATTGTACAAATCACTGGGAAGTATACAATAAAACACGTTAAACGCGAATAAGTCGCGATATATTCTTTAAGGATTCACATTACAGATAAACGGTAAAATATAATCACTATAAGAAAACTCAAATAAAATGATGCGTATATGTAGTTTATTCAACAAATACAGTAGACCATTTGGTCCACGAGTATTCAAATACACAAATAATGTTCAATTGCAGAGGTCGATGGCAGTAACAAACATTACATAATATCAAATTGTGGTTAAAGAGAAATATTCTTCAAATCCACGTGTCACAGACAGTAATATTGTTGTTGGCGTATCTCTTGGGAGAGTACTAGTATTAATTGATTGTAATATATGTCATTTCGAATTTTAAAACCGTCAAATACATAAGTAGCCAAATTATTTACAGTAGTAAGCTTTTCTGATGTCAACAGTTCTATAAATTTGGGAATATTTGATCTTTGCCAATAGCATCGATTGATAACTGTTGCTCTCAGTTCTTTATATAAAGTACATTCCAATATAAAATGGTATTCGTCTTCTAGAACGTCACATATACAATATTTGGACTCATTAATGGTTTATGCCAACGACTATTTGTAACCTATGGGAGGTCATTCTCAACCTAGACAGTGCTACTCTAAATTTTCTTATTTGAACATTTTCTAGATATGTTTTATACGAGAATACACAAAATGCGTTTTCCCCCATCCCCTTTAATAGTAAAAAGAAGGCTACTCCATCTGCTCCTCGTGCTTAGAAAGAATATTGGAATTTTGATCGTGTAATTCGAACGGATTACTGTTTTATCCTTATGAATTATTTATCAGTAACCGCCAGCGTGACTTATGCCATTTATCGGCGATATTGTTAACATTTATAATGCAGAAATGATTTGATGTGCCTATCTTTTTTGAGCCTTTAATATCGTTATATCCTGATTTATATCAGGTTGTGATATATGGATTAAGTCAAAGTGTGTCACATTAAGTACTGGTCCACATGCACTATGAATGAACGCATGTAATGAAGGTTTAACGCATTAAGTATGTTGTATTAAGATGTATAGATTGAGAAAATAGTTAGTTTGGGATAAACTGCCAGAAGGTCGCATTGATCTGCATGCAATCAAACGGAACATGCGGTATAGCCTGGTTATATTAACCCTTTCGCTGCCACAGTCGAAAGCATTGATTTTATGATGAGACCCAAATCAAACTTCACACTATGTGCATGCTGATCAGGGTTTACACGGTTCGCCACTCAGTTAGAAGGTTTTCCAAAAAACGTTTTAGATACAATATATCCGGAAGGTTTGAAATTGAATTGTAGCAGACGACATTTGAAATTTGGCGGTGAAAGGGTTAACAAAAACAAAACAAGAAACGCAGTATTTTCAGCAAACCTCTAGTGACTTATTTAACTTCAATGACGTTAAAGAACTAACCCGCGAATTAACGGCAAAATTAGACTACAAAACTCTATCCAGGTGGTCAGGTCATATAATAATGCATATGTGCCCATTAAAAGTATATGTTTATTCACTGATATTTAAAATACACGTGACTGCATGCGTTGGTATCTCTTAATTCGACGCTCCAGTTCTGGAGTTTGGCCTGGCTGGTTGAAACCGTTTAGATTGTGTATATAAAGTCTGGATTATCAAAATATGCAAGTTATCAGGCCTGCCAAAACTTTTTCGCAGAAAATCCTGAGATTTTTAAAATTTAAGATTAAACGCGCGCGAAGTCAGTAGGTTTAGAAACCGTGTAAATCTGTTATAAAATTAATTATTTGACTGTTGCTGGCGGGATATACGCACGGGATTTAACGTTAGTGACGTGATGCGTGATGCGTGATGAGTCTTGCGATGGTTGTAATCTCGCGCGTGTGCTAATTAAATACGTTAAAACTCGTTTACAAACAATATATGATGCTCAGAAAGCCGTTTTATCAATACAATAGGATTATTACTATAGTAACTTGTTCTGGAAGTTTGTATCACCTCGAGTGTACCTACGAGAGGTGATACAAGCTTCAGAACAAGTTACTATAGTAATGATGCTTTTATTATATACCTCTTAACATATCATTAAAATCGAATACATGTATCAAAAACAACAAATTAAAACAAAATTATATAAAGTCAAATTAACTGAAAAACATCAACAGGAAAGACATGAAAACATGCACATTACACGCGCATGAAAATATGTACATTACATTGCAAAACTACACCTGTGTTCATTACACATCAAATTCTGGTAAATTTACCAACTGACATAATCTTAAATTAATTAATTAACCCACAATGTTCACAAACGCACAAACAAACATTCTGATAGTTCACATTTCATGTTAAAACATTCATTATTCTTAATGTATTACTAGCTGGGCAATCCCCAACATTCCAGTCTGACATTTTCCAAAATCTATTTTTAGTAGCATACTGATAACCTGTAGTGTGATACGGGTTGTTGTATTCCATTGTAATAAAATGAAGGTACTATGTATATATTATTGATAGGTATATAATAAATACTATTATAAAGGAGCACCCATGTAAGAGCCTATAATGTATAATAAATGGGTTGACAAAAAAATGTAGTAGGTATATTAAGCGAGTAAAATGTAATACAGTTCACTTTAATTCGTAGTTTCTAATTAAGACCGTTTCAGTGTTGAAACCTGTGTAAACATGATACACAATTAGAAGGAGTTCATTCATTGCGTCTATATTTTATCCAGTTAATGGTAATTTGTACTAATAGACTAAATTAAATTGAAATAATAAAATTAAATTTAAATGTCTCTGCAACACGTACAATGTTTTTAATACAGTCACGCTGTTGTGCTAATCGAATACACGATACCGACGGAAGTCTTGTATTACTCTTATCAACATTTATCACTTTTGTGTTTTTGTAATATCTTGGCACAAGTGATCTGCAATGTCTGAATCTCGTTAACATTCTATTGGGCAAATAGAATAGTAAGATATCTTTAAACTGAAGTGTTCCGGTTATTTGCTCAACAGTCATCAGTTGCATTTAGCTCTCTAGAAGTGGAAATGCTCCGGAGTGCCCTAAACGTGTCTCTAACACAGATACATTTAGGGTTAATCGAAATATAAATTAACAAATGAATAAGGGTTTCTTTATTTTATCAACACTCATCTGTTAAGTTTACGTAGGTGATATTTTTAATTGATATTTTAGTATAGTATATGTAGTAGAGAACGGTTAATCTAACATACTGTGTTGATAGCTTTTATAATATGGGTAATTTTGACTATTTGCTTTTGGTATACTCAACTCTAATTCTAGAATGTCAGTGGTAAAACCGCCACGTGATCGTCAAATGGCAACGTCGATAATCCTCGGAAATATTTACGCAATAAACATACCCCAATTATTAACACTCGGGAATTTCAACGTTTTGGACAATAATTTGCCTTTGTAGCATGGTCACTGAAAATTCTCTTTGTAAAAGCACGTATCTAAATCCTTTAATTGAAAAAAAAAATATAACACCTGTCATAATAAAAGGTGTACTACAAGTACCTGTTTTTGGAAGTTAGAGTATGGCAGGGAGCTGAAATGGACATGCTACAAAACAAATAGAGTATGGTTTCATCTCGTTGGTTAATTTAAACTCCTCGATGGGCTACGCCAATCTCGATGTTTAAATTAACCAACTCAATGAGACCATACTCTATCTATTACTTAAAAAAGAAATTAAATAATATGGAATTTTTTTGAGAACCCATGCGGCCCAGATACTTATAGCTCCCAATCGCAATGACTTATCTACTGAGAAACCGAGGACGCTAAACATATGTGTGGAAGGTATATATGAATTAATTTATGACCCAGCATGGTAAGTATATTTTACATCAGAGATAAACAAGCAAAGTTTTACGCAAGCGTACAATAGCTGCCGGGAGGAAATAGCATAGATCTGGGTAGGGATTGGAAACGAAGTTTAACATAATAATATATCAAGTCACGGGTGTTAAAACAATATCGAAAAAAAATAATGTTGACGTAAACACGCCACGACCGTTTTATTTTCTTACCGACACATTCTTCTCCAGTTTTACCATCAGTTGTTCCTACCAAACATTTTGAATCAAGGTGGGCGACATAGCTTCTCTCTGTTCAAATACCTTGATTTGCCTTGCATACTGATTACAATTCAACTTTGGAACACGACTTGCTAGAATTACATATCAGCACAGAAATACAGGTGTTCATATGTAAGGGATGCGTGTGAATTAGCGTGTGCATTACAACAGAGATAAATGTCTCACTGCTACCATGTGTAATTATAAGATTGCGTTATCAAAGTGAAAAACTCGAAGAAACTGTTCATTGCTACCTTACCATTACATGTGCAATTAGGCAGCGAATAAAACCATCGACTAGTTCAACACGGCGGTATTTACGAGAATACCGCATTATAAATGGGTATTATTCCATAAAAAGGTATTATTCCATTAAAATACAGATTTGCACTTATTCCATTCCAGTACTTGCGGTTTCATTACGTTTCACTCACGGTTTCATTATGCTCCGTAAAAAATCCCGGACGTGAAGATCCCGGAAATATTGCCGCATTCTACACTTTAGTACACTGCTCTACGAAAACGTCATTTTGAGGCAATAAAACGGCAAGCTTTGAACATTGAAAAATATTTGTTTATACCATTCAAGTTTTTTAGACGGGTTCCCTAGGAATTGAAGTTGTAATGCATGCTTTTTGTCGGCTACATGATTCACAGTCTGTTAACCATAGACATATTCTAAACCCTTATAAGCGTCAGCTGCCTTAGGCAGCTGAATGAACCAAAGATGTATATAGTAAACTACTGAATACTGTTCGCTAACAGAACAGTACAATCGATTTCTTTCGGATTCTTGTTTACCTTAAACGAACATGGCTACAGTTCATGCTAAAATTTCAGTTTAAAACCCATGTACACACGAAAGAAACAGAGTTATCACAAAGTTAGTGCACGCTGACGCCCGTGAATAGTTCATGTCGGTGTAGAGAAATTAAAAGGAACGTGCCTTTAGTTTTTTTTGTTGTTAGGTTTTCTATTTATCTTCCATTATTTTTCTTTCCACATCGATTTCGCGCGCTTCCTGGGCTGTCATGTCGAAACATTGTAAATTATATCATTCGACTTTAAATTTTATTTTGTTTCTAGGCTAAGCGATTAAACAAATATGCAAACTCGGATGGAATGACATAACATATCATGGACCTATCTCGGTGAATGGCTCGAATATTCCCTGATCTATGTTAATAACACCTCGTTTGACATTTCACATCTGCTACATTAACTCATGCAGTGTTACCATTATTCATAATAAGCATTCGTTCTGATGTTTCCTTTTAAGTTTATAATTAGTTTAGTGTCTGATCTCGGAAATGTCTTGGAAATGTCTCGTTTGCATATCATGCACAGAGTTTAAGGTTATGGGGTGGAGAGAAATGTAATGTTGTTTAACGGCTCATCAACACAGTATAGTTTTCTTTTAAAAGCCGCCACATAAAGAGGGGAATGAAATATAGGAACCCGTGAACATGCTCTAATTTTGACTTAGATACGCGGGACCGCACGACAGACTCCGGTAACGAAACTGCCCGATTTACGTCCCCATACGACAGTCGAGACAGTCCAAGAACACTAACTTACGAAACTCAGTGGCAACGGTGAGGCTTAATCCCGGGTTCTCCGGTTTCAAGTCTAACACGCTATTGGGAGTACAGGATTTATGCTTTAACAAATCAATTAACAACCAAAACAAACTAAATGAAACACGCCCCAGAATGAATGTGTGGTTGTGGGTGTGATCCAGCCTTTAAGCATAATTGACAAACAAGCAAAACAGAAACATATAAGTATCAAATAGATCCAGCCCCTGCCCTTCCCCTGAATCTCTACAGCGTATTATAAAATACAAAAACAATTGTAGTTATGCCAATATCAAGTATCGTGAAAGAACGAAGATGAAAGACATATCATGTTTGAACATCCACTTTTATTGTGATTAAATGTTTCTAACAGACAAGCCTTAAGTATTATTACAGTAATTTGCTAACGGATTATTCTTAGAGACGAGTACTGTATTTCGGAAATAGCTATTCCAGAGGTTAGTATGTTTAATGTGTTCTACAAGAGTCCTACAGATGTAATGGCAAATAACGTTTTATTTACCCTTTTATGTTTGAGATATCACATACATTGCCTCTTACTTATTCATGTAAATGTTGTTTGTCATTACCTGGTCCGAGTATTAACTTTCATACCCAATCCAAGCCCTTCTCCAAGAATCGAAAACGGGGTTGGCTGGCGTATGTAATAAAACCTTAATTTCGGCTTAACAAGTTTGCATATTGTAAAACTAAAACATTTAATAGCCAATTATTTAATGTTTTCAGTAACAGATGTTTTTAAACGTGTTTTATTGTCGAAATATTCGTTATAAAATCCTGCTACTATAGACTGCCCCATCGCTTAATGGAATTAAGGCGGTACCACGTAATGAGTAAAGAGCACAATAAGAGCAATTAACATGCCGCCTGCATGATAAATACGTGTTTTTGTCTGACTGCTACTGCTCCTGTTCACAGACATATTAATAAACAGATAGGAAACTTCCTTTCTTGCATACCGGACAAGGATATCCGTCATTTTACCGGGGATAGATATAGAGTTTAATTGACATTGTTGAAGTGACACGGGAAATAATTCCCGAGTGAGAAAGATTCTTGCGATATAGAAACGAGTGCGTATTCGCACGAGTTTCTATATCGCAAGAATATTTCTCACGAGTGAATTATTTTCCGTATCACGATAAAAATGTTAATTAAACTATATAATATATATGCTGTGATGAATTTCTTTCCAATCGTCTTTTGACACAAGTATTCCTTCTTCTGTCACTCCTTTGGCGACAGCGCGGAGTAATATCATGACGTCAATTCGTGACGTAATATCGTGACGTCTATCGTTTAGTTCATAACATTTGGCTACTGTGCTATCTTGCACACTAGGCGAGATAGCACAGTAGAGGAAGGGATATGTTATAGATTTTCTCAAACTGGGAAATTTCTATAATTCATCACAGAATATATAATATATAGAGTTTAATAACCAGTGTTTTTGAGATACTGGAAATATCTCCCGAGGTAGAGAAATGGCCCCGATATAAGAACCCGATATAAGAACGAGTGCGGAGAACCCGATATAAGAAAGAGTGCGGAGTACGAGTTCTTATATCGGGGCCATTTCTCTAGTGTAGGCGATATTTTCAGTATCTCAAAAACAGTGGTTATTAAACTATATATTACATAATTTAAAATGATATTTTATTAATATTTCTAATGATTCACGGCTTTTGACACCAGTTGCAGGAGAACCCCAAGACGACGTTAAGTCATACAAACAAAACAAGTGGAACCGGAACTCTTCGTTTATTTCCGTAATCGTTATTCCCTAATGGCGGAATCTGACGACGACGTCCCAATCGGAACTCTTCGCCAATTTCCGTACTCGGGAATAGTGGCTCGGAGAGTATTGGGTGCCGCTCAATGGTTTTTTGCATCAAAATGCAGCATTTGGTTCGGTTTTCGATTGTAGCTCTCCGCAAAATAGTGCTCTTCTATATAATGTTGTATTGATGAAAATATTGCAGATTAGTGAGTGATTTTGATCAATTTCTTGATATTTTATCGCTATGACCGATAAATTATACTTTTTAACAAAATAAATCCCTAAGTTGAAATCAAGACGTTTCGGCCCCAAACAGTTCGTTCGGTCCCAAACAGTTCGTTCCATATAATGACTGACAGTTTGGAAGCATTTGTTGAGTTTTCCAAATATATACTTTAATATTACGGTTGAATTGAAGGGAAAGGAGGAAGAGACATTGTAATTATGATTATATCATATTATGGGAGTGATTGTTTACCGTTTTGTCAGTCGAGAGTGATATGTCAGCTGCATGCATATATGAACTTGATATTGTATCAGTAAATCAATTAATAAAACTCTAAACAAAGAAAGATATGACTCATGAAGTCCATACTGACGTCCATGGTACTTGATGTATTGTTAAATTACGCTGATATGGTCTGCAAGTATATATATTTTCTCCAATCCACAGACATTAGGGTACACCTTTGACATGAGTGTTAGTTTATTGCAAGATATAGATCTTATACATATATCATCTAGTGAAAACATTCCAGATATCATATATTTAATATAAACAATATGTAAATAGTTTACTTAACACTATTACTATGTGATCAATGATTACATCAAATGTATTTATTTTATAAGGGCTTCTAGAAGCATCAAACATTTTTAAAATGTTTAAATTTCAATCGGAGGCTCTAGTGTGTTTTACAAAAGATGGTTTACAGGAGGAATAACTTTTATCAATGACATTTTAAACAAAAATGGAAATCTTTATTCATACATAGAATTGATGAACACTATAATATACAGTCCAATTTTCTTGAATATGAAGGTATTATAACTGCTGTCAGGAATTATTTGGCAAACCTGAATATTGTGCATCTAGCCTGTAACAGCCAAACCCTATTCGTCCACTAATACTATCCTTAATTCTACAAAATGAGAAAGGCTGTCGAAACATATATGACATCATGATTAGAAATAATGTATATCCCAAAGCATTAAGTAAATGGAAAAATGAAGTAGTTAGTGTTCCAAACTTTGAATTTGAAAGATTATATGCCTTACCTTATAAAATAACAAAAGATCCTAAGTTACCTTGGTTCAATTTAGAATCAACCATAGGATACTTGGAACAAATTACCTTTTATCTAAAACGAATATTATTAATAACTATATGTGCAGCTTTTGCAAAAATACACCTGAAACTATCCAACATCTGTTTTGGAACTGTGGAACAGTAAAAGAATTCTGGTCAAAACTTCAAACTTATCTTACAGAAAATGGCAATACAGCATTCGTAACTTTAACAGAAACAGATATTTTTATTTGGAAATAGTAAATTTAATACTGGTTTGAGCAAAATCATCATGCAAGCAAAACTTTACATTTATCGAAACAAGATGCAACGTCAAATTCCACAGCTTAACCTTTTTAAAACAGAGATAATATCTTTGTACAAAGATGAGAAACTAATCGCATATAAAAACTTAAAAATGAATAAGTTTGAAACCATGTGGAGTCAATACCTTGCTATCTGTGGAACTGGAGTATAGAGATAATTTACTTAGTTGATTTTCCAGTATCAAACTGTAGCAAATAAACTTAATGTTTTCATTCTGGGACATGCAAAGCTTAGCTTACTAATTAGAAATAACATACCCTTGCTTATATTTTGATCTTCCTTAATCAACCTTCTTGTTGTTTTTTATAGAAAAAATAATAATTTTCGAAGTTGTGTATATTAATCCTTTAAAACTATCCTAAAACATTGTCCTTTGATAATGGATTTATATACAGATTATTACACAGTATGGGTTATTGTTTTTTTCTCTTTCCAAAAACAAAATATGAGAAAAAATCAGTGTAGCATGAAACAATGTTTATTTTTGATACTATAACATTAAAATTATCTGTGTAAAGCATGTCTGTATGTATTGACAATGTGGGTTTTACACTGGGTTTTGAAACAAAAAATATTCTTTAGTGCTGGCTTGTGCAGTCGTTAGCGCGGCGGATTTGTAACTGGAGGCCCCGGGTTCAATTCTCCGTGGCGCCACTGAGTTTAGTCGGTGTGTTCTTGACCAAGACACTTTCCCTTAGCCTCTTCCGTCGGATGGGGACGTAAACCGGGCAGTACCGTATCGGTCTATCCTCCGAGCACGTTAAAGAACCATAGGAATCTATTTGATAATAAAAAGTAGGGCACGGTTCCCGGATTCCTTTGTATCCTTTCCCTCTCTCTGGGGCAGCTCTAAATAACCTATACTGTGTTGATGAGCCGTTAAACAACATTCGTTTCAATTCAATTCATACATTTATTATTGTTTTTTTCCACATTACCTAGCACTAGTCCTTCATAATAAGACTTTGCATTTTGTATACCGTATTTCACATTTTTTGTCTCTTTTTATTTCTTTTTATTTTTTAACTTTTTTTTTTATTTTGCCTAAATGCGAACAGTAGTCAATTTGAAAAAATAAAGATCACAATAATGAAGATTAAACCTGAAAAAAGCTACTGTATGATATCTAAAAATGGATATATATTTACATAATTGTTATAAACTTCCATTCTTGGTATTGATCTCAGCTCTCAGAAGCGCCCAGTGAAACGACGGAGCTATTATTTTTCAACATTTCAATTAAAGACATACCCGGTTAAAATGAGATTATAAATATAATAACAGTCGTGAAAGAAAAGAATGTAGTTAGAAGAGTTTATTGATGTGTAAACGTCTTGAAAACTGGTCGACATCACATGTTAGGTTTCATCCTGCGCTAAAACGACAACTCGTTAGTCTCTGTTTGGCTACCAAGATTTAAAGGGCAAAGGTCATAGCAAAAAGAGAAGAATATGGACAAAAGAAGGCCTCAGGGAAGATTTTTGTAAATATATGGTAAACATATTTAAAAAAGACCTATTATTGTAGCTAAATAACATTGTTTTTCATTTTAAGACCAAAGGGTAATATAATAGGGTCTTAAAGATGATGAATTGAAAAGAGGGGCTCAGGGAAGATAATTTTACTAACTGGGCCACTGTCTTCTAAGAGCATTCAATGCATTACAATATTAGGTAAAATATTTTATAATAGGCTCATTATTGCAAATCCAAAAGAGGGAAACGGCTTTCAAAGAAGTAAAGAGGGCCTCATGAAAGATTTTATTGCTAAATGGGCCATTGTCTTGTAATAGCTTCTTTCCCTCGTGGTCGTTTCCAGACATGCTGTAACTTATGATATTCGATTGTTTAAATTGAATTTGATTACATTGAATTAAATTTAAAAGTTAGAAATACTTAAAAAAATGCTTAATCCAGCTCTTTTTCCAAACAAATTTTTACTCCCACCAGGATTTGAACCTGGGTCTTCTACCCTAAAAGGGTAGACGTGTTTACCGATTACACCATAGAAGTGGTACATGTTTTTACTAAGAGCAAATGAACTAAAAATTAAACTGAAGTTCCTAATTTCACAGCAAAGTAGTTAAACTAGATTTAGCCCTGGCAACAGGGATTCATTTTGAATTCCAAACGATTTGATGAGGGATCAAGGAAGTTAGTGTCACATATTGCAAGTACAAGCTGAGGCAAAAATAACTGATGATAACACCATTTTAACCGATAATTTTGATCGGCAATTGGCTACTAATAACAACTCTGACGCCTATTTGTTGTGCTTATAATATAAAGCAAATAAAAATATGTGCCTAATAAATACATAATTTTATATATGCAATTAATATAACATTTAAGCATGAAATGATTTAGATGTGAGTTGGCTGATGGGAGTCATCTGACGGATAGCTGGCAACATCCGTAACATGAGGGTCATCAACATGAACCTGGTGGTTCAGTATATCGGTTGGCTGGTTGTTTGAATGATTTACATCATTTTTAGCACATGTTAGGCCATATATGATGATATATATCATCCATGGTGGGGGCACACCACTTTTTTCTGGGTAGAAATAGTAGTGTATACGTTCTGCCCATCTGAAAGGACACGCTTTCTTATTTATTCCAACTCGCAGTGAGAGAGGCGAGGTTTCAAACCATCCAAGCCACGGATGCAGTAAATCGGAATCAACCTTCTCAGCATATTAAACATTTAGGGCACTGCTCCCCGATTCAGATGTAACCTTTCTTAATTTTTTTTGAGCCCAGTAACTTCTAGGTATGGTTATATAAAATGTGTAACCTGTTTCTATAAATACTAAAAATAATTTCCTCTGCTTTAACAAGGGCTTGCAACCTTCTACTAGATACGTATCATACGGTGTATCTGTAGGCAGCATTAAAAAAAATTAGTGACTGTCCCGTTCATTTGTTTTGTACAATTTAAACAGAACTAATTTGGTATATATAAACCATCATGGTCTCTTTCAGCGTAAATCCACGTATATAAATGATGTCACGGTCTCTTTCAGCGTAAATCCACGTATATAAATGACATCACCGTTTCTTTCAGCGTAAATCAACATATAAATTATGTCACCGTCTCTTCCAATGTAAATCCACATTATAGTAACTTCACTGTTAATTTCAGGTTGAATTTGCATATAATATTAATATAAATAACTTCGTCGCATATATACACTCAACAAAACTCCTAATCGGTCACCTCAGTTTTACAAAATATTTTCTTTTCTTGGAATATCTTCCTCTCGGTTTTACTTGTTTTGAATAACATAGTTATTTAGTAAAAGGTCCTGAAAGTTTCAGAAAAATCATACAACTACCAGTGAAATTAGGACATGTTAAAGTCGCGAACCCCCAAAATCAAAAATTACAAAATGTCAGACTCACAATGGAAATCCCATAGAAGAGTGCTCGTTCTTGAAATCTGAAGATTTAACATGCACTCGCAGACCAAAAGTCGCGGAAAGGAACTCATTACATACATGTTATATGTCTAATGAAATGATTTTATAGGTCATTTATTTATGTTTGCCATTTCTTTATTACCATATTGGTTTTTAAAACACTTGACTGTCACTTAAGCCAGGTCATTCCCCTTACAATTCAATGCAAAAGTATGTGACTTTGTGGATCGAGGGTGTTATAATATAATGCATTGTTTCTTCAAAAATAATTTAAATATCTTTACCAAATTTTCAGTTAATATATATCAAACATTGAACGAGGATTTGATTAATTTTACATGAATACAAATCTTGTGTAAAAGGTAATAATTTCATAAAACTTAGGTGACTGATTAGGAATTTTGTTGAGTGTATATATTAACTTCAGTGTTAATTTCAGGGTAAAAATTTCAGGGTAAAAATTTGCATACATAGTAACTTCAGTGTTAATTTCAGGTGAATTCAGGGACTTCTCTGTTAATTTCAGGATAAATTTGCATATATAGTAACTTCACTTATCAATTTTAGAAAAAAATAGTCAATAGAAAGAAAAAAATGAAAAAGAAAATATAAGAACGCTTTTAAATGCATGGGTTGACATAAGTTACTGTAAACACTATCAAAGATAGAATTATGAAATGAATGTTTTACTGCATTTTTTCTCAATTTAAAAAAAAACACGCTTGCGACGGTATGGGTTATGTTCCTAAAATATATAAAAAAAAATCACATATATAAATGACGTTGCTGATCCTTCAGTGTAAATCCACATAAAAACGTCACTGTCGCTTTCAGCGTAAATCCGCATGTTTAGAATCTTCACTGTCAATTTCCGGATAAATCCATACGTATAAATAATTTCACTGTCTCTTTTTGTGTAAATCCCACTAAATAAACAATTTCAACATCCCTTTTAGTATCAAGTCGCAGTGATAAACCATGTCACTGTCTCTTTCAGCGTAATTCCGTCTGTACAAATGATTTCATCGTCACTGACTTTCAGTGTTAATCCACACATATTATTAATAACTTCACTGTCACTTTCTAGGTTAATCCACATGTATAAATAACTTCTACTTTTTATTCAGTTTTAAATCTATGTATTTAAATATATCAATATAACGTTAAGTCTTAAGACCTGTTTAAGGAATTTTCACAGACATATTCTAATTATCTGGGTTCCATTAATTACGGGTGGGAGTGTTTCTGGTGGTGTTCCTTGTTGTTCCAGGCAGACAGTGTTCCCTTTATTGCGCGTTTCTTTTTCCCATATCCCCGTGCCACTAAAGCAAGTCACCACTCCTCAAATGACGACTCTACCAGTGGTGTCATTAAGAGGTGGGAGGCAGGGATTCTCCCTGCTACTTTGAATGGTCTACCTGGCTACTATGAATACTTTTACTAGTATTTTATACAAGTATCAATAGAAATACCCGGCTATTCTGCTCTGGGTTCCGCTTTCTTATAAATTTAATGACACCCCTGCTCTACCCTGCCCTGTATATATTGGTGGGGACCATGATCATGATGCCCATGTGCTCGCACTTTTAGTTTTAGATGAAGAAGAGGTGAAACCTCTTAATAAACTAAGAAGCGTCTACGTTTGACTGGAATCACCATATTGTTTACCTAAGTATGAATAAATTATTATATCAGGAATCTCTATGAATACTCCCTGATAAAACAAATAAATATGTACCGCATTTTCGGAACTTGCCAGCAGTTGCCATTTTGTTTATCTTATAATTGAAGAGGTCGCTACTACAGAGTTGTCGTTTCTTGAAAATAGTTCAATATGGCCACGAGTACTCTCCGAGTCGGAACTGCCTCGTCGGAATCCGACGAGGCAGTTCCGATTGGGAGAGTACTCGTGGCCATATTGAACTATTTTCAAGAAACGACAACTCTGTAGTAGCGACCTCTTCAATTATAAGATAAACAAAATGGCAACTGCTGGCAAGTTCCGAAAATGCGGTACATATTTATTTGTTTTATCAGGGAGTATTCATAGAGATTCCTGATATAATAATTTATTCATACTTAGGTAAACAATATGGTGATTCCAGTCAAACGTAGACGCTTCTTAGTTTATTAAGAGGTTTCACCTCTTCTTCATCTAAAACTAAAAGTGCGAGCACATGGGCATCATGATCATGGTCCCCACCAATATATACAGGGCAGGGTAGAGCAGGGGTGTCATTAAATTTATAAGAAAGCGGAACCCAGAGCAGAATAGCCGGGTATTTCTATTGATACTTGTATAAAATACTAGTAAAAGTATTCATAGTAGCCAGGTAGACCATTCAAAGTAGCAGGGAGAATCCCTGCCTCCCACCTCTTAATGACACCACTGGTAGAGTCGTCATTTGAGGAGTGGTGACTTGCTTTAGTGGCACGGGGATATGGGAAAAAGAAACGCGCAATAAAGGGAACACTGTCTGCCTGGAACAACAAGGAACACCACCAGAAACACTCCCACCCGTAATTAATGGAACCCAGATAATTAGAATATGTCTGTGAAAATTCCTTAAACAGGTCTTAAGACTTAACGTTATATTGATATATTTAAATACATAGATTTAAAACTGAATAAAAAGTAGAAGTTATTTATACATGTGGATTAACCTAGAAAGTGACAGTGAAGTTATTAATAATATGTGTGGATTAACACTGAAAGTCAGTGACGATGAAATCATTTGTACAGACGGAATTACGCTGAAAGAGACAGTGACATGGTTTATCACTGCGACTTGATACTAAAAGGGATGTTGAAATTGTTTATTTAGTGGGATTTACACAAAAAGAGACAGTGAAATTATTTATACGTATGGATTTATCCGGAAATTGACAGTGAAGATTCTAAACATGCGGATTTACGCTGAAAGCGACAGTGACGTTTTTATGTGGATTTACACTGAAGGATCAGCAACGTCATTTATATATGTGATTTTTTTTTATATATTTTAGGAACATAACCCATACCGTCGCAAGCGTGTTTTTTTTTAAATTGAGAAAAAATGCAGTAAAACATTCATTTCATAATTCTATCTTTGATAGTGTTTACAGTAACTTATGTCAACCCATGCATTTAAAAGCGTTCTTATATTTTCTTTTTCATTTTTTTCTTTCTATTGACTATTTTTTTCTAAAATTGATAAGTGAAGTTACTATATATGCAAATTTATCCTGAAATTAACAGAGAAGTCCCTGAATTCACCTGAAATTAACACTGAAGTTACTATGTATGCAAATTTTTACCCTGAAATTTTTACCCTGAAATTAACACTGAAGTTAATATATACACTCAACAAAATTCCTAATCAGTCACCTAAGTTTTATGAAATTATTACCTTTTACACAAGATTTGTATTCATGTAAAATTAATCAAATCCTCGTTCAATGTTTGATATATATTAACTGAAAATTTGGTAAAGATATTTAAATTATTTTTGAAGAAACAATGCATTATATTATAACACCCTCGATCCACAAAGTCACATACTTTTGCATTGAATTGTAAGGGGAATGACCTGGCTTAAGTGACAGTCAAGTGTTTTAAAAACCAATATGGTAATAAAGAAATGGCAAACATAAATAAATGACCTATAAAATCATTTCATTAGACATATAACATGTATGTAATGAGTTCCTTTCCGCGACTTTTGGTCTGCGAGTGCATGTTAAATCTTCAGATTTCAAGAACGAGCACTCTTCTATGGGATTTCCATTGTGAGTCTGACATTTTGTAATTTTTGATTTTGGGGGTTCGCGACTTTAACATGTCCTAATTTCACTGGTAGTTGTATGATTTTTCTGAAACTTTCAGGACCTTTTACTAAATAACTATGTTATTCAAAACAAGTAAAACCGAGAGGAAGATATTCCAAGAAAAGAAAATATTTTGTAAAACTGAGGTGACCGATTAGGAGTTTTGTTGAGTGTATATATGCGACGAAGTTATTTATATTAATATTATATGCAAATTCAACCTGAAATTAACAGTGAAGTTACTATAATGTGGATTTACATTGGAAGAGACGGTGACATAATTTATATGTTGATTTACGCTGAAAGAAACGGTGATGTCATTTATATACGTGGATTTACGCTGAAAGAGACCGTGACATCATTTATATACGTGGATTTACGCTGAAAGAGACCATGATGGTTTATATATACCAAATTAGTTCTGTTTAAATTGTACAAAACAAGATGAACGGGACAGTCACTAATTTTTTTTAATGCTGCCTACAGATACACCGTATGATACGTATCTAGTAGAAGGTTGCAAGCCCTTGTTAAAGCAGAGGAAATTATTTTTAGTATTTATAGAAACAGGTTACACATTTTATATAACCATACCTAGAAGTTACTGGGCTCAAAAAAATTAAGAAAGGTTACATCTGAATCGGGGAGCAGTGCCCTAAATGTTTAATATGCTGAGAAGGTTGATTCCGATTTACTGCATCCGTGGCTTGGATGGTTTGAAACCTCGCCTCTCTCACTGCGAGTTGGAATAAATAAGAAAGCGTGTCCTTTCAGATGGGCAGAACGTATACACTACTATTTCTACCCAGAAAAAAGTGGTGTGCCCCCACCATGGATGATATATATCATCATATATGGCCTAACATGTGCTAAAAATGATGTAAATCATTCAAACAACCAGCCAACCGATATACTGAACCACCAGGTTCATGTTGATGACCCTCATGTTACGGATGTTGCCAGCTATCCGTCAGATGACTCCCATCAGCCAACTCACATCTAAATCATTTCATGCTTAAATGTTATATTAATTGCATATATAAAATTATGTCATTTATTAGGCACATATTTTTATTTGCTTTATATTATAAGCACAACAAATAGGCGTCATGAGTTGTTATTAGTCAGCCAATTGCCGATCAAAATTATCGGTTAAAATGGTGTTATCATCAGTTATCTTTTTGCCTCAGCTTGTACTTGCAATATGTGACACTAACTTCCTTGATCCCTCATCAAATCGTTTGGAATTCAAAATGACATCCCTGTTGCCAGGGCTAAATCTAGTTTAACTACTTTGCTGTGAAATTAGGAACTTCAGTTTAATTTTTAGTTCATTTGCTCTTAGTAAAAACATGTACCACTCTCT
>JAWPHD010006985.1:0-77500 GCA_037043455.1 Cyrtodaria siliqua
TCCCTCTAAGTTGTACGCGCTTATTGTCGATGATGATGAGAAAATATTAAGACATACTTACAATACAGTCATTTTTATGCACGTGCTAGGTGACTCATAGAGCATTTTGCATGCGTGCGATAAGGCAAACACATACAAGTAAACACGATCTAAAACGTCACTTCAAAACTCCGCGCTGAACGCTCGATTTGATAAAACTGACCGTAAATTCATTTCATAAAAAGTCAATATTAAATTGAAAACTGGCATGTTTATTGCTAAATGACACTGGATTTAATAGTGTTTTGACAACCGGAAATTAAAAAAAAAATCTGATATAGGTTGTTTTTATCATTGACCTATATAGCGTTTCCTTCTAAATACGTAAGCTATGCCAAATGACAGGTTATTAAAGGTGGTTGTTAACACGATAATGCTGCTTACAAATGGGTTGGTAAATATTGTTATCATATCAGTCAATTACCGCGTCAATACAGCAAACATATCGTATAAGCTAACCACTTTACTGTCAATAACCCTTGTATTATGTCCCTATGTCTAGACTAAGAGTTCTGGTTTCCTAACTTACTCAAATATTTGTCTGTTTTTGTTCCTTCTTTCTGACATTTGTTTTCTGTTTTGCCACTTTTAACAAGTGTTTCCTATTTAGCCTTAGCGTCGAATCCATGTCTCTCGTCCTTTAGGCAATGTTTTCCGTGTTCATCACCCCTTTCACCGTCCTTTAGCTAACGTTTTTCGTGTTTATCACCCTCTTTTATCGCCCTTTAGCCATGTTTCCCGCTTTCATCGCCCTATTTCGCCGTCCTTTAGCATCATTTAGCCATGTTTTCCGTGTTCATCGTCCCCTTTCATCGCCCTTTAGCCATATTTTCCGTGTTCATCGCCCCATTTTGCCGCAATTTAGCATTGTTTTCGTGTTCATCGCCCCTTTCATCGTTCTGTAGCAATGTGTTCCGTGTTCATCGCCCCTTCGGTGTCCTTTAGCCATGTGTTTCGTGTTCATCGCCCCATTTAACCGTCCTTTATCAATGTGTTCTGTGTTCATCGCCTCCTTTCACCGTCCTTTAGCCATGTGTTCCGAGTTCATCGCCCCCTTTCACCGTCCTTAAGCCATATTGTCCGTGTTCATATCTCACTTTCAACTTCCTTTAGCCAATGCTCTCCGTGTTCATCGCCCCCTTTCACCGTCCTTAAGCCATGTTTTCCGTGTTCATCGTCCCCTTTCATCGATCTTTAGCCATGTGTTTTGTGTTCATCGCCCCATTTCGCCGTCTGTTAGCATTTCACCGTTCTGTAGCCATGTATTCCATGTTCATCGCCCCTTTCACCGTCCTTTAGCCATGTGTTCCGTGTTCATCGCTCGCTTTCACCATCTTTTAGCCATATGTTCCGTGTTCATCGCCCCCTTTAACCCTCATTTAGCCTTGTGTTCCGTGTTCAGCGGCCCCTTTCATCGCCCTTTAGCCATGTTGTCCGTATTCATATCTCCCTTTCAACTTCTTTTAGCCAATGTTCTCCGTGTTCATCGTCCCTTTCACCCTCTTTTAGTCATGCTTTCCGTGTTCATCGTCTCCTTTTATCGTCCTTTAGCGACGTTTTCCACGTTCATCGCCCCAATTCGCCGTCATTTAGCTTTTTTCAGTGTTCATCGCCCCTTTCACCGTTATGTAGCCATGTGGTCCGTGTTCATCACGCCTTTGGTGTCCTTTAGCCATGTGTTTCGTGTTCATCGCCCTCTTTAACCGTCCTTTAGCCATGTGTTCCGTGTTCATCATCTCCTTTCACCGTCATTTAGCCACGTCTTTATAACTCCCTTTCAACTTCCTTTAGGCAATGTTCTCCGTATTCATCGTCCCCTTTCACCCTCATTTAGTGATTTTCCCGTGTTCATCGTCCCATTTCATCGTCCTTTAGCCATGTTTTTCGCCCCCTTTCACCGTTCTGTAGCCATGTGTTCCGTGTTCATCGCCCCCTTTCACTATCCTTTAGCCATGTATACCTTGTTCATCGCCCCCTTTAACCGTCCTTTAGCCATGTGTTCCGTGTTCAGCTCCCCCTTTCCCCGCCCTTTAGTCATGTTGTCCGTATTCATAGCTCCCTTTCAACTTCCTTTAGTCAATGTTTTCCGTGTTCATCCCCCTTTCAACTTCCTTTAGTCAATGTTTTCCGTGTTCGTCCCCCCCCCCCACTTTCACCGTCAGTTAGCCATGTTTTCCGTGTTCGTCCCCCCCCCCCCCCCCCCCCCCCCCCCCCCCCCCCCTTTCACCGTCAGTTAGCCATGTTTTTCGTGTTCATCGTCACTTTTCACCTACCTTTAGCCAGTGTTTTCCGTGTTCATCGTCCTCTTTTACCGTCATTTAGACAGTGTTTTCCGTGTTCATCGTCCCCTTTTCACCGTCCTTTAGTCATGTTTTCCGTGTCATCGCTTCACTTCAAGCCTTGTGTTTTACCATTATCCCATTTCTTGTATAGAGTCAAACTCCATGTCTCCATGTTTTCCGTTGTTATCAATTCATCTGACCGTCTTTTCGTCATGTTTGTCGTGTTCCTCATGGACTCCAATACAACGTGCTTTAGCCATGTGTTCCGTGTTCCTTATGGACGACAATACAACGTGGCCAATACAACGTGCTTTAGCCATATATTTCGTGTTCCTCATGGACGCCAATACAACGTGCTTTAGCCATATATTCCGTATTCCTCATGGACGCCATTTCAACGTGTTTTAGCCATATATTCCGTATTCCTCATGGACGCCATTTCAACGTGTTTTAGCCATATATTCCGTATTCCTCATGGACGCCATTTCAACGTGTTTTAGCCATATATTCCGTATTCCTCATGGACGCCATTTCAACGTGTTTTAGCCATATTTTCCGTGTTCATCACCCACGCATAATTTGTAATACTGGAGGCCTATTCTGTGTATTAATAAAATTAAGTATAGAAACTGTAGCTTTGAAAAATGAGAACTCACATTAATCATACTAATGAAGTTGACATAAACACCATTTTAAAAGAAGGAAGCAACTATGGCGTATCTAGTGCGAGTTTGAATCATTTTTATCATATTACTTTTAAATGGAAACCTAGTCCTAGCCCGGTGCAGAATAGGGCATACACGTTATACTCATTCATATTTATTACAAGGTGAGCAATTACCAGAATGTATACCCTGCTTTGCACCGTTAACGGTCAAACACATATTGCTGGAATGTGTAGACTTTGATCCTATGCGTCAAAGGTACTACAATGTTAATACTATGACCGAGTTATTTAATACTATAGATTTTAGTCTAGTTTTAGATTTCCTGAAGGAAGTCAGACTTTATAAATCATTATAATATGTTCTTATATATATTTACTTTTATATTCCCGTTTTCGGGCATTTGTTGATTAACATCTATAGTTTGTACCATAGCTCTAATGGTTTTCCTTTGTTCTTGCTTATGATATATTTTTCATAAACCTGAAGGTCTGAGCCTAAACCGTGCTATAAATGCCGGTATATTTCAGCCGTGCTATAAATGACAAATTCGGCAGTTATACCATGGTCTACACAAATTTACGCGCGTGCAGTTGTAATTTACAAACAACCTGTCAATCAAAGCGAGCAAAACTGCACTCCTTGACAGTGCATTTGACCAATAATAAACAAAGGCGATTGGCTGCAATACTCAAAATATGGGTCATGTTCATCACGCATGATAATGCTATTTCTTGATTGGATCGAGCTGTTAATTTTACTGAAAACTGCAACGCCCTAAAACTTCTTGCACATGCGTAGATGGATAATGGCTCTGGTACAAAATATTTATAGCATATTTTTCTCGTATGCGATTTATACTGCACTCTCGGGCCTGCGGCCCTCGAGAAGCAGTATAAATCGCATATACTCGAAAAATCATGCTATAAATATTACTTATATTACTACCATATCTTCCCTTATTTTTTAATAGTTTTATCTTGATATATTTACATTAATTTTTAATTAATCCTTCATCTTTCGTCAGTTTTTGCGCACAATATGACCTATTTATGTGTCGACGTGCCGTAAAACACCATTCATTCATTCATTCATTAAATGGAAACATGACAATCTTGAAGTGTGTAAAAACTTTTGGTTATCTTTGATTGTGCTATGATATATACATGTATATTATATATTCTGATGAATTATAGAAATTTCCCAGTTTGAGAAAATCTATAACATATCCCTTCCTCTACTGTGCTATTTCGCCTAATGTGCAAGATAGGACAGTAGCCAAATGTTATGAACTAAACGATAGACGTCACGATAATACGTCACGAATTGACTTCATGATATTACTCCGCGCTGTCGCCAAAGGAGTGACAGAAGAAGGAATACTTGTGTCAAAAGACGATTGGAAAGAAATTCATCACAGAATATATATTATATAGTTTAATTAACATTTTGTCGTGGTGTTTGTGCATTTATTTTTAAAAATAAAATACTTTCCACTAATAATCAAAATGATTTTTATTGTGTTATTGCTAGAAAAATCTGTTATTTTTTATTGTGTTATTGCTAGAAAAATCTGTTATGCCAAACGATATAGTGTCAATGTTCAAATCTATGTTAAGTTTAAGCCGGAAATGTATGTTTGTAACTCCGACCAAAACGTTTGAGCGATATTACACTCCCAGAACAAATGATTTACAGATTCATTATGCATACTACAAAAAGTCGCAAAGGTTGGACTGAACAATATTGCATTTGAATAAAAAAAATTATTTGTCGGTAATATTCGCATTAAATATTTATACTGAAATTCTCGGAGTTTCGTAACTATGTATAGGATAGAGGCTATGAAGAGAAATCTTCACCATTAAGAAACCGAAAGGAAGGGAGCGGTACATTTGGATGTATTTAACTTCAGACCAGAAATAAAGCTAACATAATCTAGTACATTAATTAAAGCTGTAAACGATTTTTTTGATCCGTCTGTTATGAATGTGCATCGCCTGCAAATAGTTTTGACCCCTTGTCCTTTGATGTTAACACCTTTTATATCTGTATTTGTATATATTTCATACGATAAAATTTTGTATGTATAAAATAAACAGATAAGTGGACAATGGACATCCCTGGCGTACTCCTCTGGCTATAGGAAATACATCTGACATGTGTCCATTATTAATAATACAGCTTTTTGAATCAGACAAAAATAGTTTTACCCAATTTATATTCTCCAAAGTTTAAGCGTTTAGACAGTTTATTATAAAATCATGATATAAACTATCGAACGCCTTTTCAAAATCAGAAAAGAATAAAATGGATGAAATATCAAAGTCATGTATGTATTCTAAAAGCTCAAAAAGTAGTCTCATGTTTTCACCAATGTATCGTCCTTTAATAAAGCCTGTCTGTGCATTATTTATGATATATGATAAAACCGTTTTTTTTGTTGGCAATTGCCTTGGAAGCTATTTTGTAATCAACATCGAGAAGGCTGATGTGTCGGCAGTTTTCTAATAGGGTTGTATCTTTTCATGGTTTTGGAAAAAGAGTTATAACGCTTTGTCTCTCAAGCTCTGTCATTTCTGTCGTTTGAGAGGAGTGGTTCATATTCAGTTAGCAAACCTTCACAATTAGTTTTATTATCTTCATTTAAAGAGTTTTATAAAGTTTTGTATAGTATGCTGTTTGTAGGTTCAAACTAACTCTTTGGTTAGTAAGTATTTTACCGTGACAATGCAATTTAGATATGACCTTTTTTCGGAATTCCATTTTTCAAGGTTAGCGAAGTATTTGCTATTCTTTTCATGACTTTCTACATATTGGGATTTTGATTAAAGACTAGTTCCTTTGAGTCTATTATCTATGATATCGTTAGTTCCTGTTTCTTTTTATTTTTTATCTAGTTCTATTATTTTTGCTCCTATGCTATCAATATCTGATATTGAATGTATTTGAGTTTCTAGGTTTTGGCTGATTTTAGTATATATTCTTGTTCCTGCCGTATTTTTTTCTTCATATATCAACTATATTATAAATATCTATCATCGCATTTATTTTGTTCAGGCATAGTTTGTGTGTATCTTGTTTACCGTTCTTCTTATCGAGGTCAATATGTATAACAGTATTAAAATCCCCTCCGATTATAAAATATTTGTTTCATTCTCGATTAGGTATTTTTCAAGTGTATTAAAGAGAGTAATATCGTCTGCGTTCGGACCGTATACATTTATAACTGTTATTTCTTTTTCATCAGTATTTAGTTCTATCGCTTGTAGTCGACCGCAAACAAATTCATTATATTTTGTAATAGTATGGTTAGACCTCGGGTTAAATAAAATGCGTACACCTTCACTATTAGAGTTCCTATTCCTACCCCCATCCCGCACAACCCCATTCATTTTACATACGTTGGCGATATCACTAGTCGAGTGTGTTAGCTGTAGCAGACATATTAGGTGCGATTGTTGTTTAAGCCATTCGAAAAATTGGTCTTGCTTTTGTTTATGTCTTAGTCCGCGAACATTTAAGGTACATATCTAATGTGTTATTACTGAATTGTTTTTTTGAGATCAAACTATATACAAAATTAAAATACCAAAGCGAAAGACAAAGGAGAGGTAAGGTAGAGAAAGATGGATACATATAAACAGAGTACCGTGCTAAAACACCTGCAGTCAAAAGAAGCAAAAGCAAAAGGTCGCGTGCAGATGCAATAGTTATGTTACAAATTTCATGAGCCTCGTGATTATGTTTCGCCAAGAAGTATATTTAAAAATAAAAATAATAAAGATCATTTCTTCAAGCACACACATCAAGTCTACAGTTACATTGTATTACGTCGGTGAAATTGCCTTTTGATGAACAAGGGGCGGCTCTTTACCATACTTTTAACTTCCAATAAATGGAAGTTAGCGTACGGGCAGGGTCACTAAGTGAACCATACTACAAAACAGATAGAGTATTCTCAGCTTAGCTGGCTTTTTAAAACATCGATGGGCTATGCCCATCTTGGTGTTCAAATAAACCAAACTCGCTGAGACCAGACTATATCTATTATATATGCTATAGGTTATGACTGCCAACTTGACAGAAAATACAAATAACTAGTCCAGCAACCCTCCTTATGTAATCGAGTTTCCAATTTATTTTTTCAGGGTCAACCCTAATACAAGGTGTGGGGATCTCACGTGGTTTCAAAATGACGTCACCGATGGAAAAAACAACCCGCTTCGAAGTAAAGATTTTCTTTATATTTTCCTTATTACTTCACGCATTTTCATGTAATATAGCCTAAAGTATCCGAAATTTTCTGCGCTTTATTCCGTTACTTTGATTGTAGATGAATGTTCCACAGATTTTTTTGTTTAAGAGCCGCCACCAATTCCGAAATGTAGTTTTTCGAGTCGGTCTCGTACACTGGAATGAAGAGGTTTTCGTGATATTCGTCATAAAATGTACTCATTTGCATCAGTTCTAGTCCCGCAACTTTGCTTTATAACCAAAAAAGTCAATAACTACCACAATTTAAAAGTTACATGTGCTACAGTGAAAATAATTATGGAATTTCGAAAATGATCTCGAACACTGGCTACGTGTGAAAAGAGATTTCGTACACTTGTGCTGTATATTGTTTATGCGATGTACTTATGCATTACTGATCATTTCAGGTGCCAGTGGTAAGTCAAATAGAGTACCAACATGAGAATTCGGGGTAGGTTAGTGGAGGTGATTTCCTATTGTGTAAATAAACAACACGTCAAAGACGTACAATGTATGGCAACGATATCATGAAGAATTAAACATGCGTTTTGAGAAATGGTTACAGTAACCATTACATTGGATACTAGATAAAGGACTTGGATGAAAATCTAAAAGAAAATAATAGACTTAGGACTATTAGTAGTAATAAAATGCCACTCCAATGCGGTGTCTTAGTTTTTAAATGACAAAGACGTTATGAAAATAAATTGTTTTTCAACAAGACTTTGTTAGAAGCTGGACATTTTGAAGTAGTCCAAAACTGCAACTTGCATTTGTATAAATATTCTAATATTTATTATTGTCCTATGAGTTCTGATACTCACGACGATGCGTATGCTCGGAATGTATGTGGTTTTTTTTCCATATGCAATGCCCATAAGACACAATGTAATATGTTAGAAATAAATATCGTAGAATAAAAACGTTCACTGAATAAAAAGAAATTGTCAAGCGTTTTATCTCAACTGATTTTTTTCTCCATTTTACGTTATTCCTAAGCTATACATGGCGGCCACCTTTGTTGGTCGAGAGGACCCCAGTTGCTGATCAGCCCATTTATTGGCACCCAAACAGCACCTTGGTGAAACCACTGACCGCAGAAATGTGTGACCTACTGCAAGTTTTCTCATAAAACGAGCGTTTTTAAACCATTTGACGACCGTGACCCCGTCTGTGGGTATGTCCCCCTTGGCTTCTTATCAGAGGTTGCTTACCTTACATAAACGCCGGTTAGGTGCCAGGGATGCCTATCAGTATGTACATGTGAAGTGTTTTGTCACCAGAAAAGATAAAAAAAAAACACGTCATTTAGACTTTCAGTGAAGAATTGTATACCTCAAATGTTCTTATAATAAAAATATTTGAAGTTCAACGTAATTTGTGTAATTATGCAGTGTTGAATGCATCCGACAAAATTAATGTAAAGTCAAAAAGAAAACAAATTCATTTGGAGTTAAAGTTTAACAATATGTTTATTCATTTCAGTGTACTGGGTGTATTAAACAATATGTATATCACACAATCATAATACAACACATGAAACAATAAAAAGTAGTTGAAACATTTTTGAAACGAAATGTAACGATTTAACTTATTTACAGTGAAATACATAATAAAAATCACTTTACTTCTAGTGTAAGCAAATAAGTATCGAACACAAGTTTAACAAAGCAAAAATATCCCATTCCAAGAGACCCAAATGGACCTAAAGTCGATGACATTGGAAAGGCATTAACTATGTGCACTCATCTCGGTTGACAATTTATAAAAGATTCGTTATCATTGAATCTTGACCAAGCTTCACAAATATCAAATGTATATATTTTTTTCTTTCAAAACAGTCCCTTAGTTACTCTGAGGGCTCGGTAGAATTTTGGGAAGTTACCAAACATTGAAGTAGGCATACAAATAAAAAATCAATTAAATTAAATCACTAAAATATATTTGTCCAACCATAAAACTGAAAAATTTCGCACGGGGAAATGCACTAAAACGTTGGAAATCAACAGTTGTTTCCGGAGTACATGTCCTCAGACCCCGCTAGGTAAGGGATTTTGCCTCGGGTAATGTCGGGGCTAGTTACGGTCTGTCAAAAATTTCAAAGGCTCTATCTTTTATTATTTAAAAAAACAACGATTCTCACTGGTTTTCAAAATGTAGATCTTTTTTTTAAAGATCCGATTAATATCAAGGTTTGATAAAATGGGGAGGTGTTTTTAAGACGAAATGTATGAATTATTTAGAAATTTAGACATACAAATTTCTCAATCCTCTCATGAAAAATGGAGAGATGCGATTTCGGTTCACAAATATACACATTCAGGGACAATGGCTCCATTACTAATGGTCCTATCTGTGCAGGACGAACAAAAATGTGATCACAATAGCCCATCTCAGCTTCTAGTGATCTAATAATGAGATCATTAAATATGCAACTTAAAAAATATAAATCATGAGATCATTAATTATGCAACTTAAAAAATATAAATCACACGCTTACAACGTGCTTCATATTTGTTCAGCCCTTGCAGTACATCAAATAAACATGTAATTAGACAACATAGTTTTCGGTCATAAAAGTCATTCAGTCGCTTGACCTAATATTATCAAAGTATTTTCAAAACGATAAACAAACACTTAATGTTTGTAAAGAAATATGAAAAAAAATCGGACAGGGAAAGTAGCATTCAAGGAGGACAGTCAACCGTCATCCCAAAAATATAATAATAGCATTATTATTTTGAAAAACAGTTTTTTTCCAAACACGAATGGAGTACACACTAAACACATGTCTTGACATTTTATGATTTCATTTGTAAAACTATTAAAATATTGAAATGTTAAAGTGGTTAAAACGTTAAATATATTATATAGAGGAATCATGCTCTCTAAAATGGCACATGAAGAATGCAAACCAATTCACCATTTTAAGTCACCTGTCACACAATAGTTTCTAAACCTGATTTTCATAAAACATGTTAGATTGGTTAGTCTTTTCTGCAGCTGTATTCATGCTCTACAAGTTCTGTTTTGATTTCTCATGTTTGAACATGTAAATACTAATATCCCAGATCCATGTCTCATGTGATTATTAAAGTCGGTATGACGCGTGTGTGACGCTTTAAATTACTTCTTCACGTCATAAAGAGCTTTCTGAAGCAACGGTACTGCCCTGAGTGTCTGAGGATATTCCACTCATGCTGCCGAAATACTCTACAGTTTTGAAAACAGTGCCTCGTTCAAGAAAAATCTTCTTAATACCTGAAATAGAATAGAAACATACAAGTAACTCGGAAAACACAACGAAACTGTTATACAATACAACATTGTAAAACTTCTTGTTGCACCAAAAGATGTTTCCGAAATGACGAAGTACTTTTCAAATCAAATGTATTTATATATTTTCAAATATGAAAACAAGGAAAATTTTGAATATACTTGTAGTTTGAAAATGTGCAGACGTTACTTCGTTTTCTTTATATTCCTTCAAATAACGTATCATAGCGGAGACATTTCCCTGTCGGGTTTGAAAAAACAGTAAAACTGATAAAACTGATATGATGCACAGCTTAATTGTCGCACGGTTACTTATCGCACTGGAGCAAAACATACAAACATATACATAATACAAAACATATGTCGCAATGACTTCGCTTGTTATACCATTTAGAGGCGCACCCGGGGTTCGTTCTACATTACATATAATCATCCCTTATATCTATCTGCAGTAATAAGTAAAATACATAGGAAAACCTTACCCAAAATGTTACCCTTATTGTGTTGGTAGCTATATAGAAACTTCACTGTCACCTACAAATGACCAAAATTCATAAGTACATCGCATACACACAATAAACCGCCTAGCATTACAAAACTCGTGAGCGAATCTAACATGTATAAAAATACAAGTGCACGAGATCTCTTTTCACGCTGCCAGTGTTCGAGATCATTTTCGAAATTCCATAATTATTTTCACTGTAGCACATGTAACTTTTAAATTGTGGTAGTTATGACTTTTTTGGTTATTAAGCAAAGTTGCGGGACTAGAACTGATGCAAATGAGTACATTTTATGACGAATATCACGAAAACCTCTTCATTCCAGTGTACGAGACCGACTCGAAAAACTACATTTCGGAATTGGTGGCGGCTTAAACAAAAAATCTGTGGAACATTCATCTACAATCAAATCAACGGAATAAAGCGCAGAAAATTCCGGATACTTTAGGCTATATTACATGAAAATGCGTGAAGTAATAAGGAATATATAAAGAAAATCTTACGTCGAAGCGGGTTGTTTTTCCATCGGTGACGTCATTTTGAAACCACGTGATCCCCCACCTTGTAATACCTTAGTCCAGAAAAATGTAGGGAAAACCTACCCTTGTCTTGAAATGTCGTTTTGCACATAGTAGGACCGAGTAGACTGGTACCCGGTACGCAGTATAGTCTACTGGTCCCCGAATTCACACTCATGATTGCAGGGTTAACAAATAAAATAACCAGAGCTAAAGTTCGATGTATAACAGTTGCATGGACGTAATTATATACAATCTCACATGTTTGCAGACGTTAACTTGTATATCGAGGGTTCAGTGCAAACATATTGTATCTCCTCCTTTATTCATACGTAGTTACAATAGTTTTGCGCTGACCCCTCGGTATACACTACTTATTATATTTGCTACTCAGCTAAAAGGTTATGCATGTATAAAGAAACACATACAGTGTCATTGCTAATGCGTTATTGTTTCCTAAAGTGTTTCCCAAACTGATATTCACAATTGCATGTTTTGTTACAGAAGACAGTTTATATACACAATATCTTTTATAGTTGCTACTAAGACAAAAAGTAATGCATGTAGGAAAATCCAAATAACATTTGACCAAAAGCTTTTTAATTTAGCAAACATATTCATCATCATTACACAACCATATGCATCATAAATCTGTTTTGCATTTTAACAGAATTATCCCAAATTTTATATTTAGAATTTCAGTTAAAATTGTGAATGAACAGTCATATTCCAAATACCAAGTGTCATAAAGCTTTGGAATTTGGCACACTTGTTCATCATCGTTACACAACCATATGTGGAAAGCGTCATAACCCTGTTAGGCATTTTACTAAAATTATGTTTTGTTTCCACTTAGATTTGTTTGTTAAAATCAAGTGTCCTCCATTAACGACATGGATCAGCCGCGAAACCGCGCTGAGCTCGAAACCGTTCTTGGTATGATAGGTTGTTTGTAGGTCATTTGTATTAGTATTCAAACAAAGAATAATCGATTGTTTTTTGCAAAAGTGGTATGCAGATAAACAAAATTCTGGTGTCTTAGATTTGTATAACAATGTGAAAAATCATTTTCATTATGAAATATATTTAGATGTATTGCCATGCGATTTAAGAAGTTTAGTAAGTAGAATAAGGTTATCGTCACATTCTCTAAGAATTCAAGCAGGTCGGTATGGTATCAATAGGATTGAAAGAAATGAACGTTTTTGTCAATATTGTAATACTCAAGATATTGAAGATGAGTTTCATTTCATTCTAAAATGCCCATGTTACTCCGATATAAGGAGGAAATACATAGCTCAATATTATTGTAATAGACCAAGTATGTTTAAATTCATCGAATTATTGCAAACTGAAAACAAAATGATTCTTTTAAAATTGGCTTTATATCTCAAATGTGCGATGTCACATAGAATATCTATAACGCATGTGTGAACACTTTATAGATCATCCTCTTTAGAGCTGATATAAATCATATACTTTGTATGTTACACGTGATTTAATTATGTATTTTGTAATTGTTGTATATATATTATGATGATGTACTTAACGTACAAGTCAATAAAAGTATGTTCTGTTCTGTTCTGTTCTATGATAAATTATCTGTCAAAATTCGCACCTAGCTTAGCCGAGGTCACAAGCCCCTTACGCTCTTTGTTAGCCAAGAATGTAGAATTTGCATGGGACGACCCCCAAGCAAACGCCTTTTAAAAAGTCAAGGAAATCCTTACAAGGTCACCAGGACCTGTTCTGTCATAATTTGATATGACAAAACCGCTGACATTACAGGTTGACGCTTCCAAATTTGGACTAGGAGCGACCCTCCTACAAGACAATAAGCCGATTGCTTATGCGTCCAAATCCCTGACACAGACAGAGATAAACTATGCGCAAATAGAGAAGGAAATGTTCGCAATACTTTTCGGCTGCAAACGCTTTCATCAATATGTTTATGCGCGCAGAGTTGAAATGCAAACGGATCATTTGCCACTCGTTTCTATCATGAAAAAAACGCTATGTGCGGCACACCCTCGCTTGCAACGCATGATGCTTCAGGTACAACGCTATGACCTAAACCTAAATTACCTTCCAGGTAAGAGCATACCTGTCGCCGACACACTGTCACGTAAGCCACTTGCTGACACGTACCCCGACCTGTCCGAAGGTATGGATTTACATGTGCACACTGTACTGTCCGGTTTACCTGTGAGATAGAGGAAATACAGACTCAAACTGAACAAGATTCACAATTACATTGCCTCAGTGAAGTGATTCTCAAAGGTTGGCCCCATCTAAGAAAACAATGTCCCGTACAAATCTTAGATTACTGGAATGTCCGTGATCAATTATCCGTTGTTAATGGGTTAATCATGAAAGGGGAAAAAAATGATCATTCCTCAAGCACTCAGATCAAAACTGCTTGACAAATTACACACTGGTCACATGGGAATTGAGTTATGTCTAAGGAGAGCTCGTGACATCATGTTTTGGCCACGGATCTCAAAAGACATAACTAAAATGGCATCAAAATGCTCAATCTGCCTTGAGCACCGAAATTCAAACCCCAAGGAACCCCTCATACCACATGAGGTTCCCACTTATCCATGGCAAACTATCGGCACCGATTTGTTCACATGGGACAATAAGGAATTTCTACTGATGGTCGATTATTTCAGTCGCTACATAGAAGTTGTTCAGATTACAAACTTAAAGAGTAGCACTGTAATTCATCACATGAAGTCAGCATTTGCGCGCTTAGGCGTGCCAGAACGTATTATCTCGGACAGTGGGCCCTGCTATAGCTCCAACGATTTTTTTTGAATTTGCACTCTCATGGGACATTAATCACATTACGTCCTCTCCAAAATACGCGTAATCAAATGGACTGAGTGAAAAATCTGTGCAAACTGTCAAACGCATATTTACAAAAGCAAAGGCCGATAACAAGGATCCTCTGATCGGATTACTTGAATACCGTGCCACCCCTCTAGATATTGGGTATTCCCCAGCAGAACTACTCATGGGGAGACAATTGCGTTCTGTTTTACCTGTAGTTTAGGAAAGTTTAGTCCCCAGGGTCCCCAAAAATTCGAAAGAATATTATTTCAAAGAAAATGAAAGGGAAACGGTTTTATGACAGGAATGCAAAATCTCTGAGCCCCTTGTCAATTGGAGACACAGTAAGAATTCAACAATCTAACAAAGTGTGGAAACCTGCTGTCGTAGTTAAAAAGCATAATGAGCGATCCTACTCGGTTATGACAAAAGCTGATAATGCCATTTACCGTAGGAACAGAAGACACCTTCTTAAAACAAAGGAACAAATCTCACAGTGTCAAAGTGAAAGTTCACTTCCCGCCAAAGTGCCGCAAAGAGAAAATGCCTCTTCAAATGCCACAAATGTGTTAAAACAAATCACTTTCATAAATAAAAGTACTGATAAGCGCATCTCGCGATATGGCAGACACATTAAAAACAAACCTATTGTGTCTAACTAAACTGTCAAGTTAACCCCTTCCTGGTGAATCTCATTAGCCCGGTCAAGGCGGCCACATAATCAGTGTAATCACCATGGAACTACTTTAAACTTGGAAACATGTTGGATTAAATGCCCATTAATCAACCTCAGTGTGCCGCCGGGAGATGTAAGATAATCAGCTATAAACTGACACTCTATAAAGTCAGATCTAAATGACGTTTTAATGGACCAAAGATCATCGCAGCCTGCGATACTAGAGATTAATCACCAGCTGCCAAACTGACCACGAACGGAGCATTTGAATATGAACATTAATTAATTCTGCCAGGAATTCATTTTATATCTATGAACTTGTTTATATACGCATTCTTATATTATGAAAGAACTTATAACTTTGAATTTAAAAAGGGAGTTGTTGTATTACCATATGTCGTCTTATAACAGACACTCTCTTACCACGCACTGCAGTCTGGAACACTGACTGCTGCTGGTCAGTTCCTATTTACACTACAATGAATAACATCGTAATTACAGATTATTAGTTAGAACACGTTGTTCGTTCTTAGTTATTTATAGTCCTACATTTACACCGTAAAGACTATAGAAATAACATAACAGTCATCGGAATATTTGTTTCAGTATGCTTGTTTTAATAAACACAACACCCTTACGAAAAAGACGTCTCTGTATACGACGCATCGTACATATAATGTATAACGACCATGACGCAAACAGTGGAAACAAACATTGATACATTTATGATTTTAATACGTAGTAAATACTGTACTACAAGGGCCCCACTTTATGGGCATGATTGACAGGTGAAGCCACGCCCCCAGCGGATGACGTCACGCATAAATTATAGAATGGGTGTCTAAAAAATAGATCCGTAACAAAGGTGACCTCGATTAGGTAGGCGCGTTTCGACATGTTTTTTAACGAGCGCGCGTGATTTGATAAGTAAAAAGAGTTTTGTGGAGCATGCATGTCCTACTATACAGTGTTATACTTATTAACTATAAATTACAACAACTTTTACAAAGCCACGGAGTAATCACCAAGCTATAAATTACCGTCACACGTGAACATTCGGGATGATTCGACAAGTTTAATATAGCTATCATGGGCGCGTAACCAGAGTTAGAAAATACCATCTTTGGGTCTTTTGTTATATACAATCAGTGCCATTTAATTTTGTCGTTCATTTTGATCAATTTAATATAGAAATTATGTTATTTTGAACAATTCTAAAAGAATGACCAATAACTGATGTACTCCCCTTTAAGTAAATCCATAATTCCAGTATACATAATTGATCACGAAGCTATTGTTACGTTTCTGGTTAAATATTTTAGTTCATATTCTTTAGAACAGTATGTTTAATTAATCCATGACAAACAACCATACAATCAATAAAGTCCAACGGTTTAAAACTATATAAATATATATTAATCCATTTGTATTTTGTTTTCACGAGTCTATCCGAATAAATCTCACTTCTAAAGTTTATTGCGATTTAAATTATTATATTCGAAATGTTAAACCTCCTTTAGAAATACGAGATTGTCACGGTAAATCAACATCATCTCCCAGTAGGTCAAGTGTATACAGCCCACAATTTCTTGTATATTTTTTGAAAAAAAAACAGCGATTTATAGAACAACACATGCCCTTTGTAAAAACGTTCTACTTACTTATTAGAAAACTGAGATTTAAAAATAATAGTTTAAAAAATTTAAATGCCTATATTTGCCGTGACCTTGTTAGATTTATTTCAATTTCAAAACTATATATATCGAATGAAGGGCCATTTTAAAGGCTGAAATCTCGATATTTGCATAGTATTCGGATAGTAAACGGAATCCGTCTCCAGCTTTGATGGACGCTGAACCGGTCAATGAAAAGGATTATAAAGGCTTAAATATACATATTTTAAAACAGGTTAGATAGCATTGTCATTGTACTCCACCATCGTATTTGAATCCTAATCCGAGTGTTCTAGAATGACGTGTGTAAGGTGGACATAATTATCATTGCTGTCACTGTAGGGTAATTAAAAAAATAAATAATTATAGTGTACTAAAAGAGGCTAAAACACAGGGTAAGTGCAGTTTACTTTTATTGATCAACAAACACATGATACATTCATACAAAGCAGTAGATATTTATACAAAAAAACAAAACATATCAGCGTTAGAATCCGCAATTGAACTGTTGACATTGTTAATAATTAATGTCCATTCAAGCATAGATGGAGACGCTGTTGTTACACTGTCCGCTTAGTCATCGCTGACGTCACTTTCCTCTTTTAACAACAGTGGTTTATATTCCATTGATAGTTTATCAAACAAATATTTCCGCTGGTTGGTTGCTGACTTGTGCTTCTTCTGATTCAAAGTCTTCCTCATCTTTAAGCCGTGTTGCCGTATTTTGGATCGCTCTGTATAAAGAGTCTTTTGTTAAAGCCTTAAACCATAAAATCCTATCTAAGAATTTGTTGATCACTGCTTTGCTGTATTCTGGCAATAGCTCCTTGTAAGTTTTCTTTCTTGCCTCATTTTCGGTTAGGTCATCTTGCATCAGACTTTTTACCTTTTCTCGGAATTGTTCTTGAAAATTTGCAAAAGCATCATCAATAAAACTTTGCCAGGGATCCTCCTCTGTTTCAGAGATATCATTGTCATCTTCTGAGTCCAGTTCGCTTTCACCTTCCGACATGTCATTGTCTAGTTCCATATCACCATCCTCGTCCTTGTACTGGTACCTAACATTTCCCGACATATGTCCCTTGATACTTTTACGGTCACTAGATGAACATCTATTACTTGACAACTACCGGCTTCAATGTGTCTTTTCAAAGTAAACGGCGACAGTATTCTTTAAGACAGTGTGGACACTGATGTTTACCCAGGTGAGAGCAAACAGCTACTGGGATGTTGTCATAAAATGAAGTGTTTTTAAAGGTACGAATGTGCTATTAGAATCTGCTAAAATGTGCGCATGTACTAATGCAATATGTGCTTATATGTTCGCATGTAATGTACTAATTGGATGTATTTAAATGGGCGGCGGCGGCGGCGACTTGACAGAGAGCGCATGTGCTGAAATGTGCGCACATAGGTGGTAAAATGTGGGAACGGGCGGCGGCGACTTGACAGAGAGCGCATGTGCTGAAATGTGCGCACATAGGTGCTAAAATGTGCGCGTATATGCTAAAATGTGCGCGCATGCGTTTTATATACATTTTAGCAGTCACGTGATCGTTATGGCGGTAAGGCGGAATTTGTAGGCGCAGAAAAAAACAACACATTTAGTGAATTTCTAGATATTAAAGATGCTTTACTAGATACGAACAAGTGCTAATTTAGTGTAAACATGTTGATATGTGTTAATATGACAAAAGGGAATAGAAAGGATAAAGGGAAAAAAGAAAAAAGACGATATCAAACGTATGGCTACTCACACCTAAACCCCACCCACCACTATGTCCACTATGTCCGAAATGACGAACACAACAGAAGTTTTAAGTCAGTCAATGAACATTTTGTATGAACAACAGTGTGAGGCCCCTATTATGAATATGTTTCCGCCACCACCACAATATGTTCCACCGCCGACTATGAACAATACCAATGGACGTATGCAACAAAATGGCCGCTCACAAGCTAGGCAGCAAACTTATCATCCTGATACACATCTAAGTCATGAACACAATATGTACAGCCAAACAGAGAATAACGGTATTCCGCCATGGGCGGCTAGTGCTTTCAACAATCTGGGTCATCAATTACATGGTATACAAACCCAGCTAGAAGGTCAAAACAAACGGTGGCAGTCAATAGAATGTAAACTTGAAAACCAAAAGTCACAGATAAGTGATCTTAAACAAAATATAAACAAAACAAACAACAAAATTGATAATATAGGAACAGAGGTAAAACAGATTTTCTCTCAAACTTCTCCACTGTATATCTATCATCTTTTTATTTGTTTGTTCTTGTTTAGAACATATTTCACTTTGTGTCTTCTCCAGAATGTTTATTTTATCGAACAGTGATCCTAGAGTTGTGTCTACATTTGTATTTGTACTGATAATATCATCGCATATGTCACCGTATTGCTGTATCGTTTGGTCATATTCATTGACTTTATGTTTTAGCTGTTTTACCTCTGTTCCTATATTCTGATTTTCAGTGGTATCCCGGAAAATACAAATCACACAGAATATGAAAATTGTGAAACCGTAATTAAGGATTTCATAAAGTCTGAAATGAAAGTTACCAAGGATAAAGAGTTTGATAGAGTACACAGATTGGGACGATATAACCCGAGGCAGAATTACCTACGACCTATAATTGCTAAGTTTTCAAACTTCAAGGATAAAGAGCATATGAGGTTTGCGGCCCCCCAAAACATTAATAGGAACACGATGTAGAGTGAAAGAGCACTTTCCCATAGAAATTGAAAACAAAAGAAAATTGCTATACGACGAAGCGCAACATGCAAGACGAGATAAAAACAATAGAGTTAAACTAGTAAGAGTCAAATTGTTCGTTAACGGTAGACAATTCCACCCGGAAGCACCCAACGACCGTTCACACGTGTTTAATGAACGTTTTTCACAAAGGAACCAACATCAATGGGGAAAACAAAAATGGCAAGACAAACAACAACAACAACAACAACAACATGGAGGACATGGAGGACATGCCATGGGGGAGCAACATCAGCAAGCAAGACAACAACAACAACAGGGGCATCCTCAACAACAACACGGATGGAATGAACGGGGACAACACCAGCATCAGGAAAGACAACAACAACAAACGTTACAACGTGAAGTAGCAAAACAACAACAACAACAACTGTTACAAAAACTGCAACAAGAATATGTACAAAGACAACAACAGGGACAACACCAACAGGGACAGCAAACACCAAATATACTTATGTACGAACGAAATCCAACTCGGGAAATCTATTCACGCCGATTTTAAAGCGTAAGATTTTAGTCTATATTCGGGTCCGTTTCTGGCCTCATAAAACGGTTGCGGTAGTGCATTGATAGGGGAAAAAAATCCGTTTTCAAATAAAAGGACTTAAAAATGTGTTAATTAAACCACTCATTAGCCATTATGCGTCGAGCGAGAATTGTTTTTATACTGAGGGCGTGCATCGAAATTGTTTGATGGGGGTGCGAAAGATTTTGGTCAATGTTCGGGTCCGTTTCTAACCTCATAAAACGGTTGCGGTAGTGCAGTGATAGGGTAAAAAAGTCCGTTTTCAAATAAAAGGATTTAACAATGTGTTAATGAAACCACTCATTAGCCATTATGCGTCGAGCGAGCGAAGCGATCGAGAATTTTTTCTATACCGAGGGCGTGCGTCGAAATTGTTTGATATTTTATCTACAGTAACATGGACATACATGTATGATTCGGACTTTTTAGGCGGGCGCGCGCCGGGAGCGCCCCCTCCCTCACCCCGTATCCGCTAGTGGACAGCTGCGTAGACGATTGGGAGAGTAGAACTTCGCTTGCTGGCAAAAAGAAGGCAACATCGCCACTAGACTCCGAATTTACTTTAAAAAAACAAAAGGATTGCGCAGAGGATAGTGACGCATCTGATTCTGAGGAGATGGACGCACAAAACAGTGAAACATGTACATGTTATTAAAGAACAATTGCTAGACTTAATATTAACACACGAAAACCTTAAATGTGGCGTAGTTTATGTACCACCTTATGGTTCAAAATACGTGACCGATGACCCATACCTTGAAATCCAAATGAATTATTCAGATACTGTGGTGAGTCAAACAATATTATTTTACTTGGAGATTTTAACTCTAGAACAAGCTGTTTAAATGATTTTGTACAAATAGATGAGCACATTACCGATTTATATGGTCTCCAGGAACTCCACGATGAAGGAGAAGCAATATTAGATTTGTTTAAAACGTTTAATATTTCGACTGAGAGAAATAGTGTGGACAAACGGCCAAACGCCTACGGCTATAAATTGTTGGACTTCTGTAAAAATAATAATTTATTTATTTTAAATGGTAGAATAGGCTCAGATATGCAGAGCCCAAAATTTACATGCAAAGATAAAAGTACCGTTGATTATTTCCTGCCATCAGCCAATAATTTCGAAGTTATAGACAACATTGAAGTTCTTGATTTTTCCACCCTGAGCGAGCCAAACATAATGAAAACCCATGGAGGACAACAGCTTATGAACGAGAGTGTCCCACGGCACTTTATTTGGGTATTGTTCACTATCACGCATTAACATGTTATATACACATTTACAATACTTAGTATCATTCCTTTGTAAAATTTTAAACCAATATTTAATTATTCTATAATATCTAATGCTTGTCTTACTAAATCTACCCAGGACACCGTACACAAAATCGTTTTGAGTAGAACGTTTAATTCGTAAAATACGTTTACAATATAATGTATGAATACGTTCAATATTCTGAGAATTATGAAAGCCCCAAACTTCACAAGAATAAGTTAATACAGGTAAAATACGTTTGTCAAAAAGCTCCAATCTATGTTTAATCGACATATCTGAAAATTTCATCAGAAGTTTGCTTAGTTTAAAAATAGCCTTCTGTGCTTTACCATCTAAGGTAATTTGTGTTTCGCTAAAAGATCCACCTTGTGAAAAAACTATGCCAAGGTATGAACACGTTTTGACTATTTCTAGATTCACACCATTAAAAATATAATTTAAGTTTCTGGGTAACATTCCCGCTTTTCTAAAAATAAGTACTTTGGTTTTTGTCTCGCCTTTTCGAAGGAAAAAAGAGACATAGGTGTTGCTTTTCCGGCGGCGGCGGCGTCAACATTCAAATTTTGCGTTTAGGTCATTTTCTCACAAACTGTATGCACTAGACCTTTCAAACTTTGCTTATATTTGTATCATGGGTGGTACATCGCAACGTGATAAAACAAATGTGGAAGTGACCTTGACCCTCCAAACAAAGGGCAGATAACTTACTAATTTTTAGATTCAACTTTTACGTTTAGGTCACTTTTTCACAAACTGTATGCACTAGACCTTTAAAACTTTGCTTATATTTGTATCTTGAGTGGTACATCGCAACGTGACAAAGCAAATGTGGAAGTGACCTTGACCCTCCAAGCAAGGGCAGATAACCTTATAATTTTTACCTTCAACTTTGGCATTTAGGTCACTTTTTCACAAACTGTATGCACTAAGACCTTTCAAAACTTTACTTATAGTTGTATCTTGAGTGGTACATAGCAACGTGACAAAGTAAATGTGGATTTGACCTTCACCATCCAAGCAAAGGGCAGATAACTTTAATTGTTAAATTTACATCACTTTCTCATGAACTAGAATTATGCACTAGATGTTTTAAACCTAATGTATAACTTAATCTTTGGAAGAAAACATATTCTATTTTGACATAGTTGTGTCTTCGGTAGTGCATCTTTCTTTTGGATGCCAGGATTTCATCTTTGACCTTGACCTACTTGTTGGAGCTGATGATTTTTAGCTTTACTGGCCAAAGGCCTTCATTTTTCATCTGATCTTTACCAAACTTTACCAGATTGTTAATAACAATGAAAGCTCGCACACGTTTGAAAACAGCCAGATCGGACCAATAACGCGGAGTTATGGCCCATGATTTAGTTAAAAATGCTACATTTTGCCTCGTTAATACGAGAGGGCTTTCATTTTTCATCTGATCTTTTCCAAACTTTAGATGGTTTGCCTTTTTTTTTATTATTAGAAAATATATATATATTTTTTTTTTTCTTAAGTTGGCAGAAAGCATCGATAGTTGTGCATATCGCGCTTTTGTTCCAGTTTGCTGATTTATGACGGAGTTATGGCACTTTGACATTTTTACTTTAAATTTCTTGTCGTCGCTACTCCTCCTAAACAGCTTGTTGGATTTCTATAAAATTTGGCAGGAAGCCTCAGTATGACGTCTAGTTGTGCAAAGCCTGGTATATCAATGAAATTTTGGACAAGTTCCGAAAACCAGCTAGATCTAGTTAGTAACGACAGGTTATGGCCCTTGATTTGTTGAAAAATGCCCCCACCCCCACCCCACTCAAACCACCTATTTTTATGAAATTTCATTCATAGAAGAAAGTGGGACAAATTAAAAAATGCCCATGCCAGACTAGACACAGCAGATTTATTGCCCATGATTAGCAGGTGAGCGAACTAAGGCCATCCTATCCCTGTTGTTTTTGCAGTGTTTTAAAAAAACTATTGATGGGAATTTTATTTCGACAGCCCTTGATGTAAGAGCCGTTTTAACCAGTAGAGCATCCACAGGCCCTCAAGGGCCTCTTGATTTTAATAGAATGGCATTTTGTTTTTAAACAAATGCACTTAAATGACATCTCAGCAAACGGCAAACTCGATTGTTTTTAGTTACTAAAATGTTTACAAACTTTCATTTAAGCATCATTGACCTTTTTATTTTTAAGTCCATCCTCCATTAGGCGAGACATGTGAATCCACGGATTTCTTGTATTAACATTAACTTTTAGTTTCCATCTCTGACAATAATCATATACTATATCAAGACCCTTTTGAAGACCTTTAGATTTTTCAGAAAAAATAACTATATCATCAGCGTAAAGTAAAATGAAAATTTTCGTCATATACATATCAATGCCATGTCGAAACGCGTACCTAATCGAGGTCATCTTCGTTTCGGATCTGTATTTAGACACCCATTCTATAATTAATGTGAGACGTCATCCGCTGTGGGCGTGGCTTCACCTGTCAATCATGTCCATAAAGTGGGGCCCTTGTAGTTACTGTTTTCAACTATATTTTCTTTATTCGTATTATTGTTTCTTCTTTTCTGGAGATAATATGAAAACTCTAAATTGTATTTGTTTTTTATACATCATGTCTGATTCGCTCGAATCGCTGGTATAGTATCGCATTAACTATTGTTACATTTAATTACTAGTAAGTTTATCTGTAGTGTTAAACTCATTACTACGGAAACGTATATCGGCCTTATGTAATAAAGACGTCTTCGCCTAAAAGTGTTTCAGAAGACACCTTTATCTGATCGCAAATTGCATCTCTTCAAGTTGACAAAATTACGATATCATAACCGCATTCCAAAAATAAATAATGTGAATATGTATTTAAAATAAAGTTTATGTGCTTTTTAATTTACATTTAATTAACTTTGTTATTTTTTTATTTCTTAGTTAAGTCGATTAATTTTGGATATTTATAAAAAATAGATCGCATCCGCGCACGCCTAAACACCAGGGAGAAAAAACGGCTTTTAGCAGTTAGGACGCTGTTTGAACGAACTTAATTTTTTCTGTGAGCAAGAAATAGAGCCACAGCTGCTGGACAGCCACGAAAGTGGAGCGGGAATTTAGTGCTACCCTTTTCGTCCGTCTGTCAGTCCCTCCGTCCTTTCGACCACCCGTAAAGTCCATTTTTAATTTACGGCATTTGTTTGACACCGGGGCATCGGTGTCGCATGGACACATTGTTCTAGGTTAATAATTATTTGTTGTCCTATTTAATTTGATTGTCATTATCAGAGATGTAATTGAATTGTATTTTCGGCCATTATTAAAATTATGTTTGTTTGCCCAAAATATCGGCCCGCTCCTAACCTTTTTACAGTAAAATATGATTTATTTTTTGATTTTTGATTTTTTTAATGGTATGATTGTTTAATGGTATGATTATATGACTGTTTAATGGTATGACTTTTTATTGATGTGATTTTTTAATTGTATGATTGTTTAATGTTATGGTTGTTTAATGGTATGATTGTTTAATGGTATGATTGTTTAAAAGTATGATTGTTTAATGGTATGATTGTTTAATGTTATGGTTATTTTATGGTAAAATTATTTTAATTGGTGTTTAATTGTATGAGTGTTTAATGGTATGATTGTTTAATGGTAAGGTTGTTTAATGGAATGGTTGTTTAATGGTATGATTGTTTAATGGTATGATTGTTTAATAGTATGATTGTTTATTGGTATGAATGTTTAACGGTATTTTTTGTTTTAATTGATGTTTAATTGTATGAATGATTAATGGTATGATTGTTTAATGGTAAGGTTGTTTAATGGAATGGTTGTTCATTGGTATGATTGTTTAATGGTTTGATTGTTTAATGGTATGATTGTTTAATAGTATGACTGTTTAATGGTATGATTGTTTAATAGTATGATTGTTTAATGGTATGGTTATTTAATGGTATTTTTGTTTTAACTGGTGTTTAATTGTATAAGTGTTTAATGGTATGAGTGTTTAATGGTAAGGTTGTTTAATGGAATGTTTGTTTAATGGTATGATTGTTGAATTGTATGGTTGTTTAATGGTTTGATTGTTTAATGGTATGATTGTTTAATGGTATGATTGTTGAATGGTATGGTTGTTTAATGGTATGATTGTTGAATTATAAGGTTGTTTAATGGTATGATTGTTTAATGGTATGATTGTTTAATAATATGATTGTTTAATGTTATGGTTATTTTATGGTAAAATTATTTTAATTGGTGTTTAATTGTATGAGTGTTCAATGGTATGATTGTTTAATGGTAAGGTTGTTTAATGGAATGGTTGTTTAATGGTATGATTGTTTAATGGTATGATTGTTTAATAGTATGATTGTTTATTGGTATGAATGTTTAACGGTATTTTTTGTTTTAATTGATGTTTAATTGTATGAATGTTTAATGGTATGATTGTTTAATGGTAAGGTTGTTTAATGGAATGGTTGTTCATTGGTATGATTGTTTAATGGTATGATTGTTTAATGGTATGATTGTTTAATAGTATGACTGTTTAATGGTATGATTGTTTAATAGTATGATTGTTTAATGGTATGGTTATTTAATGGTATTTTTGTTTTAACTGGTGTTTAATTGTATGAGTGTTTAATGTAATGAGTGTTTAATGGTAAGGTTGTTTAATGGAATGGTTGTTTAATGGTATGATTGTTGAATTGTATGGTTGTTTAATGGTTTGATTGTTTAATGGTATGATTGTTTAATGGTATGATTGTTGAATGGTATGGTTGTTTAATGGTATGAATGTTGAATTATATGGTTGTTTAATGGTATGATTGTTTAATGGTATGATTGTTGAATTATATGGTTGTTTAATGATATGATTGTTGAATTGTATGGTTGTTTAATGGTATGATTGTTTAATGGTATGATTGTTTAATAGTATGATTGTTTAACGGTATGACTGTTTAATGGTATGACTGTTTAATGGTATGATTGTTTAATGGTTCGATTGTTTAATGGTATGATTGTTTAAAAGTATGATTGTTTAACGGTATGACTGTTTAATGGTATGACTGTTTAATGGTATGATTGATTGTTTAACGGTATGATTGTTTAATGGTATGACTGTTTAATGGTATGACTGTTTAATGGTATGATTGTTTAATGGTATGGCTGTTTAATGGTATGACTGTTTAATGGTATGATTGTTTAATGGTATGATTGTTTAACGGTATGACTGTTAAATGGTATGGCTGTTTAATAGTATGATTGTTATCTGACTGTTTAATGGTATGACATTGTTTTTGATGTGATTGTTTACTGTTATGATTGTTTAAAGATATGGTCGTTTAATGGTATGGTTATTTAATGATATGATTGATTATTGGTAAAAGTTTTCAATGGCATGATTCTTTAATGATGTGGCTGTTAAATGGTATGCTTGTTTAATGATATGTTTGCTTACAGTGTAAGTTGATGGTATGATTGTTTAATGGTATGATTGTTTAATGATTTGATTGTTTAATGGTATAGTTGTTTTAAAGGTGTGGTATTTTTTGGAAAAATGCAGACAGTGTCTATCAACAGTTTTAGATAGGAATTTTATCTACACGGTTAAGCTTTTCAACTTTGCAATACACACTACACTAATTCAACTTTGCAAGACACACTATACTAAAATCATCTTTAATAAGTACAAATTATAGTGTCCAAACAGTTAAACTTCAAACAGCATTCACAAAAGATTCTGACATACATGTAGAGCCATTTAAAAGATAAATGGCTTTAATATTGTTTTTTTCTTAAAATTCCTTGGTAAAAAAGCAGAGAAAGACTTTGGAAATCTATAAATAATAGTTTACAGCCTAATTTAAATGATATAAAATGTATATATAAGATGAAAGGTCTCGTCAAGACTAACAGTGTGATATAAAATATGTGACAATTGAGTGCAACGCGACTTTTATGAAAAACGTCAAACATAGCCATATTTGAGACGTTATTATTAAAATCTTGCTCACATGAGGACAACACAAAATTCAGATTCAAATTGCAAATATCTTGAAATTTACAAATATAATAATATATAGTTCATATGCGTACCTTTAAATATTCCACCTCGAGTTTAAAATAAAATAAGGATTGCCATTTGTCTCTTTAAGCATCAATGAAGGTCAACCAGCACTATTTGAATCTGATATGACTGGAGATTTGATATCTCTAAATAAGTTTGCACTGGGCGCACCTTTTGCTTTTTAAACTCGTAGTGCATTATTCATTTGCTTTTCATTAACTCGATCTTACGTAAGGCTTAAGTTAGAAAATATTTATTTATTTAATTATTAAATAAATATTAGTATGCTAGGTTACAAAAAGGAAACACTTGTTTGGCGTATTTGTCTTGTTTGGATGTAGACTGCTACCTGCCGTCCATTTAAATTGTTTGTTTAAGTGAAACGGGACATGCGCAGTGATGCAGTCTAGTTTTGATGGTGACGTAAAATGTTCAAACCTCAACTTGGACGATGCTATGGTAATGTTTTAGTACGACTCTAATTAACGAGAACACCTGTTGTCTTTCCTGTTGACTTATTGATTGGCGTAGTTGCTTTGGAGAAACAGCTGGTGTCTCTGGCTGTTCAAGCAGGTGGAAACAGCTGGTGTCTCTGGCTGTTCAAGCAGGTGTTTTTGTTAATGATAACTGTGTTAGCATTTTACCAGATCGATATTTTCGAAATACTTTAATGTATATTTGTGCGAGGCATTAATATAAACAAGCTTTCTAAACTGCTAACCAAGTTTATGTGTTTATTACCCACGAGGTTATCTGTAGCCTTGGGTCTCGTGAGCATGGTTTTAACTGCAAGGATGTGAGTTTGAGCCTCGATACGTTCACTGCGCTGTAAAACTGGACTCAGTGTCCGTCAATACATTACGCGGGCATTCTAGAATACAGATCAACCATTCAAAATGTATCAAGAGCAATCAAACGTTTTAGTAGGATACTCCAGGATTCCTGTATATCTTTTTTGATTTTGTTCTCTCTTCTGGGAGCGGTACGACTGAATAACCAATTTTATCAAGCAGATATGCACTTTTCTGCCTAATAAAGGGGTGACCTATTAAATTTTGCTTTAATTAGGCACTGGCTAATAAAGCAAATCAATGCGGAATCCCTCGGCGTTTATTGTACGTAACGTTATCTGACGTCATGCACGTAGCTTTGCCTGACGTCATAAAACAAACAAAAAACAACAGCATGGCGACATCCTCGATAAGCGTACCATTCTAAGAAATAGGTAATAATACTAATTCATACAGAAAATATGGATAATCTACATGATAAATAGAATATTATGTCAGTACCTTTTACAATCAAGTTTATTAGGACTTGATAGTAAAAGGCACTGACATAATATTCTCTATATATAGGGAACGTGACGTCACGTTCATACTATATAGAGAACGTCACGTTCATACTATATAGGGAACGTTTATAGGGAACGTCACGTTCATACTATACTATATAGGGAACGTCACGTCCAACTCCAACTGTCAGTGAGACTGAACTGATGAGTTTCTCGCAAAACACATACTCCGCGACATTTTATAGACTGTTCGCAAATCAATACATGCCTGGTATGGAGGCCATGGGGCTACAATATGTCAATTTTCTTTATTATGCTCTGTTAAGTTTTGGAATTCTTAAAACAAGATTAGACTTAAATGTTATTAATTTCTGAACACAGTGTGATTTTTTTTTCTCGGAATTCCACTTATTTCATTTAAGATAAAAAATAATGATGATATTCAGTCGATTTTTATGAAAATTGGGGCATTATTTTTGTGAGGAATAAAGATTTTTTAATTTAAAAAAACAAAAACAATTATGTTTAACTTTAAAATCAACGTAACATAATAATATATACCATGCATATCCTTATAACACTTGACACAACACGAACATTGTTTCAGTAAAACAGCAAGCGTCTCTGGAGCCGAATGGTTAACGACGTTGCGTTGTAATCCTTCGTCTTTCATCGCTGCGGGTTCGAATCCCGCTGGGAGCTCGACTTGTACGTGAGGAAGTGTCGATTCTTACGGATGGCAGGAGGTGTACAGTACTGGTTATACCCAGGAAAAGTGTGAGGTCTGCCTCCACCACAAAAAATCGACCGTCATATATAACCTTACATGTGTTGAAAATGACGTAAACCACCATACAATAAAAAACCACAAAAAAACCCACAGTAAAACATCAAAATGAGTTCTTGGAAATAGTAAAGATCAGACATGTGATTTGGATTAAAAAATGATTCCAACACAGGGTGCCTGCAAAATTATCTGATAAAATACGAAATCCCGGATTTTTCATTTAGTTCTCCGGATCTCCTGATTTTAAATCGAAAATCACAGGGTTTTTCAATTCCAAAATGTTGACGATTGAACAGAGTCGAGTTTCCACAGATATCACCAGTTGTTTAGTATCCGTCATTTGAACGTGTCAGCTCGTGACAACGGGTGGCCGTTTAACATTTTAATGCGCTGATTGCATAATCAATTTGTTTAAAAGCACACTGCGTTTATTTCTTACAGAAACGGAGATGGTGCATGACTTTATTCAGTATTAGTCAGTGTAAACTTTTCAATAAATAACCAGATGTACCCTGGCGCTACTAGAAATTGAATGTCTCTTTTAAATTACACCCCTAAAAAGGTACTCAAATTATCCTCCAATAAAAAACAAATTACCCTCCAATAAAAAGGTACTCAAGATACCCTCCAATAAAAATGTACTCAAATTACCCTCCAATAAAAAGAAAATTACCCACCAGTAAAAAGGTACACAAGTTAGCCGTCCAGTAAAAAAGGTACTCAAAATACCCTCCAATAAAAATGTACTCAAATTACCGTCCAATAAAAAGAAAATTACCCACCAGTAAAAAGGTACACAAGTTACCGTCCAGTAAAAAAGGTACTCAAGTAACCCTACAATATAAAGGTACTCAAATTACACTCCAGTAAAAAGTTACAAAAAGTACACTCCGATAAAAAGGTACTAAAATAACCCTCCAATAGAAGGTACTCAACGTAACCATTCCAAACGGGGTTGACAAGCAAGAAACAAAACAAAACAACAACATTTTTTGCAAATTCTTAGTAAGTATGGCGTAGATCTTTCTTAGGGGGGCGTAAACAAATTCCCCACTCAGGTTTTAGGGGTGCGCAAGCCGGCTCCGCCCCCTGGATCCGTCCTTGTTTTCTATTTCAAAGGGCCTAAACGTAATAAACGAGGACAACTTGACTAACTTCATATTTTAATGAATATGACATTTGATCATGAATTGAAACATTTTAAAAATGTTGTATTCTTCTAGAAAACACACGATGTACCCCTTTTAAGTCATTAACTTATTTAAGTACAAGGAAATGAATAAAACAGAGTCAACACGTTTATTAAAATATATAATTTACTAAAAAAAGTAGTATAATTTAAAACAAAAGGTATAGGCATGTGCTAATGGTGCTATTGCTAATTAGATTTCTTCAAATACATTTTCTAAACATCTTTGCCCCAAAACACATAAATTGTTGGCTTAAAATTCATGACAAGCACATAAATTGCTGGCTTAAAATTCATGACAAGTACATAAACTTTTAGCTTAAAATTCACGATAAGCGCATAAACGGTTGGCTTTTAATTCATGACAAGCACATAAACAGTTGGTTTAAAATTCATGACAAGCACATAAGCGGTTGAAATATAATTCATGACATGCACATAAACTGTTAGTTTACAATTCATGACAAGTACATAAACGACTGGCTTATAATTCATGACAAGGACATAAACGGTTGGTCTAAAATTCATGACAAGCACATAAACAGTTGACTTATAATTCAACACAAGCACATAAACTGTTAGCTTAAAATTCATGACAAGCACATAAACGGTTGGTTTAAAATTCATGACAAGTACATAAACTGTTAGCTTAAAATTCATGAAAAGCGGTGAAACCGTTGGTTTAAAATTCATGACAAGCACATAAACGGTTGACTTATAATTCATGACAAGCACGTAAACAGTTGGTTTAAAATTCATGACAAGCGCATAAACGGTTGGCTTAAAATTCATGACAAGCACATAAACGGTTGGCTTAAAATTCATGAAAAGCACATAAACTGTTGGCTTAAAATTCATGACAAGCACATAAACTGTTGGCTTAAAATTCATGACAAGCACATTAACTGTTGGCTTAAACTTCATGACAAGCACATAAACAGTTGGTTTAACATTCACGACAAGCGCAGAAACAGTTGGTTTAAAATTCATGACAAGCACATAAACGGTTGACTTATAATTCATGACAAGCACATAAACAGTTGGTTTAAAATTCATGACAAGCGCATAAACGGCTGGCTTAAAATTCATGACAAGCACATAAACGGTTGGCTTAAAATTCATGACAAGCACATAAACTGTTGGCTTAAAATTCATGACAAGCACATAAACGGTTGGCTTAAAATTCATGACAATCACATAACTAACTTCATATTTTAGTGAATATGACATTTTGATCATGAATTGAAACATTTTAAAAATGTTGTATTCTTCTAGAAAACACACGATGTACCCCTTTTAAGTTATTAACTTATTACAGTACAAGGAAATGAATAAAACAGAGTCCACACGTTTATTAAAATATATAATTTACAAAAAAAGTAGTATAATTTAAAACAAAAGGTATAGGCATGTGCTAATGGTGCTATTGCTAATTAAATTTCTTCAAATACATTTTCTAAACATCTTTTCCCCAAAACACATAAATTGTTAGCTTAAAATTCATGACAAGCACATAAATTGCTGGCTTATAATTCATGACAAGTACATAAACTGTTAGCTTAAAATTCATGACAAGCACATAAGCGGTGGGTTTAAAACTCATGACAAGTACATAAACGGTTGGCTTAAAATTCATGACAAGTACATAAACGGTTGGTACTAGCTCATAAAGTGTTGGTTTAAAATTCATGACAATCACATAAATGGTAGGTTTAAAATTCATGACAAGCACATAAACGGTTGGTTTAAATTCATGACAAGCACATAAACGGTTGGCTTAAATTCATGACAAGCACATAAACGGTTGGTTTAAATTCATGACAAGCACATAAACGGTTGGCTTAAATTCATGACAAGCACATAAACGATTGGTTTAAATTCATGACAAGCACATAAACGGTTGGTTTAAATTCATGACAAGCACATAAACGGTTGGCTTAAATTCATGACAAGCACATAAACGGTTGGTTTAAAATTCATGACAAGCACATAAACGGTTGGTTTAAATTCATGACAAGCACATAAACGGTTGGCTTAAATTCATGACAAGCACATAAACGGTTGGTTTAAATTCATGACAAGCACATAAACGGTTGGCTTAAATTCATGACAAGCACATAAACGATTGGTTTAAATTCATGACAAGCACATAAACGATTGGTTTAAATTCATGACAAGCACATAAACGGTTGGCTTAAATTCATGACAAGCACATAAACGGTTGGTTTAAATTCATGACAAGCACATAAACGGTTGGCTTAAATTCATGACAAGCACATAAACGGTTGGCTTAAATGCATGACAAGCACATAAACGGTTGGTTTAAAATTCATGACAAGCACATAAACGGTTGGCTTAAATTCATGACAAGCACATAAACGGTTGGTTTAAATTCATGACAAGCACACAAACGGTTGGCTTAAATTCATGACAAGCACATAAACGGTTGGCTTAAATTTCATGACAAGTACATAAACGGTTGGTTTAAATTCATGACAAGCAAGTACGAATATAAGCCCATGGAGACGAAACATCCTTCACTACATTAAATAGTGTGTGCACAATTCCTTTTTGTGAATTTTGCAATTCCACCTAAAATATGGATTTTCTATGTCCGGGGGTGATTAGATTTATATGTCTAGCCTAACGTAGCGATAATACAAACATCTTCTAATTAATTTTAAATAAAGGGACTGGAGGCGATCTGGGACTACAAATATCAATATATATCACCATCATGTGTTGCTGATATTCCACGTGCAGATGTCATTATCCGTACGATTTAATTATTGCTAATGAAATAGTTTGGTCTGGAAAACTCGACCACTCGAACAGTACTTCATGGGATATAAAGTACACTTATACGTTTTTAATTTGTGAAAGAACTTCACTTGTATAATTATACTAGTCAAAATTCCTAAGTACCCAAACGTAAGTATATATTCTCATTGTTTTGTGTATTTCACGCTTGATTAAGTATTTTATTTTTACCAACAGTATGTAAAATGTTCATTTTTTTGTTTAAATTATTTCATCTTTTGAGAGTTACCCTCCCTTTATAAGACAACATGAAATGTGCGGAGAAAACATAAAACATGATACACATATTATATAATATGCATTCATAGGAAACTGAAGCACATTATGAAGGTTTTCATTTGTATTTGGATATAACCAACCACTCTTCAATATCGCCTCCAGTTCCTTTAAGACATGTTTATATGACAGAGCTTACCCATATCATGATATTTTAATATTGTCAGGGAAATCTTTAAAGACAAACAGCAAACAGGGTTTAAAAAGTACTTAATGGTTTCCTTTCAGAGTCTTCCACAGAAATAATTTAAGGGATAGGGGGAATTGAATTTGAATATGATGGGGTGGGAGGGAGTTACCATTCGGTTGACCAATATTTGTAGGGATCACGATTTGTTTACATGCAAATAGAAGTATATTTCAACTGTAAATGAAAGGATTGTTAAGACCCTGCCTTTATCTGTAAGCTTAAAGGCCAGGGTTGAGTATATAAAAAAATAAAATGGCCCAGAGAAACTTTTCTGATCATTTTATGCATTATGCTGCTCAGAGAGGTTTAATCACACATTTGTAAATAATAAAGCATTTTAAACCATACAATTCTAGAACAAAACTGTCAAATTTTGAATTTGGTGCATCTATTAATAGCTTTACCTGTAAATATAAGATCAGTGATTGGTCAGAGTGCTGAAACCTTTATTTTGAAGCAGACGAAATACTAACTGGCTACAGTGTATACATAATGTGTGTAGATGCTACCGAACGCTGTGGTTTAAGTTTTATGAGTGTAAACGAATTACTTTCTAGCTAAAATTTAGGAATGTAATTGCAATAACGCCATGCACATTATTGCCGTTTTTGAGTGTTCTCTAATAATAAGGTATCCAATATTTACCAAGACTAAAATCACGGATCACGCTGATATAATTTTCACGCAATCACGCAAAAAATATTGTTTGTTTCACGTTTTAAAAACACCCCGATCACGTTTTCACGCAAAGCCCCTTTGGGACCCCCTTAATAGGTTAAATCTATCACACAATCGTCAAAAATATTTTCAACATCTCCGAGCCAGTCACATACTTTTTTTCACGTCATATTGTAGGGTGATTTAGACCGAGTCGTTCTAATCTTGTTTTTCACAATTTCATTATTTAATGTCCGTCCTCAACTTTGTTCGGCTACTAACAGTCTCCTGCGTGTACTCAGGGTAGCGAGCATTCTGGCTGCCATTTTCAACCGTCGCAGTTGTCGTTGGATGCACGTACCGATGCACGAATTGACTGGTTCATGGTCGATTATTAAAAATATATCTACAATTTAATGCTAAATGTATGTAACGCAGTCTAGATTTAATATGGATTTTCGGCCCGCCATATGGGTTTTTTGGCCCTTCATATGGATTTTTGGCCCGCCGTTTCACGCGCTTATCTAATATGACCGCAGAGACAATGCCTGTATTACACGAAAAACAGGCCGTTTTTGTTACTATATATAGTAACACATGTAATAAGCAACTTTATGGACAGGATCACGTCACATTAAACAAAGAGTGGAATATGCAAATGAGGTGTTATATCGAAACGAGGATGAACATAAACAATTTACTCAATATAAAGTGCAGTATTTCGAAGAATAAATGCTTTTCTGACAAACCTAGATAACATAAACAGCTCTAGCTTACTAGCAGTTGCATCAATTGAATAAATTTAAAAACACTCGGATGTCTGTAATAACTTGTTTTAACATATAGTTTACGTATGTGTTCATAATATGGACAAATTAAAATAAAATGACGTTCATCTTCTAACTCGGCACTATTACCCAATGTAAATATCTTTGCTTTCTATCAGTTATTATTATGAGCATATCTGCCAGTTTCTAGTCTAAGTCTATGAGAAGACAGTCTTAACCTCGACATGGCAGTTCTTAATTTCAATGGCGATATATCCAAATAAACCTCGTATGGAAACGAGGTCTTAAAATGTCTTTATACATAGACATAAATATTTTCAATATCACTTCTTCATGTTTTGAGCAAAACAATCAATTAATCTTTGTTTAATCAATAATTGAATGGTGTTCATATCACTACAAGTTGGGTCGTTCCAGACATATATATCTGATACCTTAATAAAACTAAATAAAACTAAGAATTTTAAGCGAGGAGTTAACGATGTTGCGTTCAACGCTTGTAAACCTTCTCGCCTCTCATCGCTGCCGGTTAGAATCCAACTGGGAGCTCCACTTGTAAGTGAGAAAGTGTCAATCCTTACGGATGGCGGGAGGTATACAGTACTTGTTCTACCCGGGAAAAATCGGCGGATCTGCCTTTACCATAAACAATCGATCGTCATATATGGCCTAAAATGAGCTTAAATGACGTAAAACGCCATTCAAATAAAGCATAGATTTTGATCAGCTAATGTCAAGTCGGACCCCTGGTGTGCAGTCCAAAGGCATTTTAACTAGATTTTTATGAAATGTCCCTTTATAAATCATATATACTGAAAAAAGAAACGCGACACGGGAATTTCCGCTATATATTGTTATGTATGTACAATAGGCTGCTGTGAATCGAATGATACATGGCTTCGTAAGATCTTTCCTCTCGGAAAAAAACTAAAACAACACGTAACACAGCAAAAAGTATTCCTGCAAAGTTTCATTATTGACAGAGTACGCATTTGGCGCAAACTTAGGATGCACAATTTTGCAAACTCTTTACGTTAAATACAGTACTGAACTGGCTCAATTTTTCAAAGAGGAACTTCAACATTTATGAATTTCTTGTTACAACGTGTGCTGTGATTAAAACGTCTTGTGTCCTTTCTCTAACTAACTGCATTTTTTTTACAAAACGTCTTGTTTCCTTGGAATATATATGGAATTAAATGTGCAGTATATATAATATATAGCGGAAATTCCCTTGTCGCGTTTCTTTTTCCTTTCAGTATATGTAATGCCAATGGACGGCGGGACCACAACATGGATCCACCCTTGACTCACGGTATTTGTCATCGTCAGGCAGATAATAAATTTCGCTATTAGTAGATATCAGGTATTTGACCCAGTGTATTACTCAAGTTCAAACGAATAGATACAATACAGGACTGGTTGTGAATTACACCAGACGCCACTTACACTTTTAAATTAAGTTGTGTTAATAGTGAATACTTGTTTTGAATGCCAGCTTGAAACATAGTATTAATGTTAAGTGCATGTATTCACTTGCTATTGTTTACTATGATATAAGTTGCTGTTGTTATTAGAAGGCCTCATGGAAGATAAGTGTTGTGCAATTGTTTATAATAATCTTAATGAGTTGTACCTTCATGTTGTAAAGAATAATTATTATTATTATTATTATTATTACAATACCCCAGTTACATTTTATTTCATATCTTTTAATTGGAATGTACAGTTTGGACAAAATCGTGTGAAAACGCACTACTGTTTGGGGCGCTTGTTTCAGCCAAATGTTTTTTGGCCTTTTAAGATAAAATAAATACACTACCTAAATAAGTTGTATATCATTGAAAGAGACATTTTTAGTGGTAAATAAAAATACGTTACTTTTCAAAATCGGTGGAGAAATGAAAATTTCATGTGCGAAAGTTGTTTTTGATGGGTCATTTTCAATGCAAAATTCTGATGCATGAAAAATTTGATTTTTTTTTTTTTTAGAATTTTTATTAGTAAATTAAGACACCCTGAAAGTTTTATAGCGAAATATGAAGTATTACTGAAGTTATTTGACATTTCTTAATTTTCTGCTGTCCCACCAACAAGGAATTTACATAGGAAAAGCCCCATCATAAAATCATTTTGGGTGTAAAATATTTGTTTCTCAACCGTTTTTCAAAAGTAAAGTAGTTTTATTTACCACTAAAAATGCCAGTTCTAATGATATATAACTGATGTACGTATTATTTAAATTGCTCAAGTTACTTAAGAAAAACCTTTGGCTAAAACAAGTGCCCAAACAATAGCATAGTTTAACAGATTCATGAAGTTAAATTGAAAATAGATTTAAGAAAGTAAATATTTCCAGTGGGTTAACATTGACCCAGATCAATACCTGGTGGTCGGGACTTAAAGTTCATCGATACCAAGGGCCGCAGGCCCGCGGTTTCGATGTGTTTTAAGTTCCAAAACACCAGATTTTGATCTCGCGCAATATAAACCCGCTTATGCCGCTGGCAATATTTTATTTCTTATCTGACATAGAGTTTTATGAGGCGCCATATGTGACTATACGTTGTAAGATAAATATATACGTTGTGTGTAAATATATACGTTGTGTGTAAATATATATACTGAATACAAAAGTATATATGACACAGACAAATGTATACGTTACTCCGAGATATATATATATTGAATACAAAATATATATAATACAGACAAATATATATGTTACTCCGAAATATATATATTCTGTCCAAAAATATATATCATACAAATATTTATGTTACTCCTAGAAATATATATTCTGAAAAATATATATTCTGTTTTTAAATATATATTGTAGACGCAAATATATACGTCAGTCTGAATATACGTTTTTCCTAATTTATATATTATAGACGCAAACATTTATATGTTATACCGAAAAATATATTCGGTTTATAAAAAATAAATTGTCTGTCTTAATATATTGAAGATAAAAATATTTGAGATGGAAATAAATAGTTTCTCTAAAATAAATATATTGCAGACACAAATATATCAATGAAAGATCGATTAATAAATGGTGCGAACTTCTGGGTGACCGAAACTAAATACATATTTGTTTTCCAAATATATATGCCTTCTGCAAATATATACGTTGGCATAGACTGTGCTGCAAATATATACGTTGGCGTAGACTGCTACACTATCCCGTTTTTCAAACTCGAGACAAGCCAAATTTAAAGAGCGTATTTCCCAGCGTCCGAGAAGTGTTCCGCATGTTGGAGTTTCTTTACCATGAAAACATAACAAATCCGCAAAAAATGGACGACCAAACATCTAACGTATGAAGAACTATTGATCTTCTTCTTCTTCTTCTACTTCTTCTTCTTCTTCTTTTTCTTCTTCTTCTTCTTCTTTTTCTTCTTCTTCTAATGTGCCGGGTTCCTCCGGAACATACTCGCACATGTGGTGAACTAGGTACAAGTGGTGGACGGTCCAAGTGCAGTTAAAAACAGGTTAAAAAATCTCTGATTGGGGTCTACGCAATCCCCGAAGTCGAGCAGAATGGCATCTGTCTGTTGTTCGTCATTTAGACCGGATGCTAAGTCCTGGAGCATGATTATGAGATGGCTCTCACAGGATCTCTTCTTTCTGAAACCATGCTGTCTTTCAGATAGAATATTATTTCTTTCTTTTGTTAAGCAACCCGCAATTTCAAGCCTTGGTTCAGACCTCGTTAGTGTAATAGCGAGTATCTCGAGTATGCTGATATTGAAATACGCGACTGCGATAATGATCATACTTTGTCTAAAAGTAATTTTTGTAATACAAGAAACTGTCGCGACATATCTGATTCGTCGATGCACCATCTTCTTACCAACGTATTGATCACGTAAACCGTACCCCCCCACCCTCCGTTCCACCACCTCAATAATGTTTATATTATCCGAATGCATCAGGCGCGTGGCCTCGGCTGGCGTGGCGCAGTCGGTAGCGCGGCGGATTTGTAACCGGATGTCCCGGGTTCAATCCTCCGTGGTACCACTGAGATGCGTATTTGTTTCTTGGGCAAAACACTTTCCCTTAGCCTCGTCCGTCGGATGGAGACCTAAACCGGGCGGTCCTGTGTATCGGTTTATCCCCCGAGCACGTTGAAGAACCATAGGAATACATTCGATACTAAGAGTAGGACACGGTTCCCGGATTCCTGTGTATCCTTCCCCTCTCTCTGGGTCGGCTCTAAATAACCTATACTGTGTTGATAAGCCGTTAAACAACGTTCGATTAGTCAGAGGGAGAGATATAATGATTCATGTTTCCGACTAAACTGTTTAGCAGTGCATTGAATCGTTTCAAGTTCGATTAGATGGTTTGAAAAAACACTCCGGATTATTTTACAAAGCATCGGATTGTTTTAAGTTTGATTAAATGGTTTCAAAAGAAATAGTGAATCAAATAAAGTTACATTGAATTAAATATAATACCGATGAATTAATTCATCTTTGACTGGATGATTTATTAAAAACATACTTTTGGCTCATAGGTAATCGCCACCTATGAAAAACGGGACAGTGTAGCAGTCTACGCCAACGTATATATTTGCAGCACAGTCTGTGCCAACGTATTTATTTGCGGAAGTCATATATATTTGGCAATCGTACAAACTCGCTCATTTCCGTAGGTCATCGGAAATAATAATTTTTGAAAAAAAAAGATTGAGGCAGTTGGGATCGATATATTTGGAAAACAAATATTTATTTAGTTTCGGTCACCCAAAAGTTCGCACCATTATTTATCGATATGTCATTGATATATTTGTTTCTGCAATATATTTATTTTAGAGAAACTATTTATTTCCATCTCAAATATTTTCATCTTCAGTATATTAAGACTGACAATATATTTGTTTATAAAGCGAATATATTTTCGGTATAACATATAAATGTTTGCGTCTACAATATATGAATTAGGGGAAAAAATATTCAGAGTAACGTATATATTTGCGTCTACAATATATATTTAAAAACAGAAGATATATTTTTCAGAATATATATTTCTAGGAATAACATATATATTTGTGTGATATATATTTTTGGATAGAATATATATATTTCGTAGTAACGTGTATATTTGTCTGTATCATATATATTTTGTGTTCAATATATATATTTCGGAGTAACGTATATATTTGTTTGTATCATAAATATTTGTATTCAGTATATATATATTTCACACGCAACGTATATATTTATCTTACAACATATAGTCACGTATGGCGCCTCATACAGATCTATCAATATACACATTTTGTCGAGAGATTGCACAAAATACAAATTCTCTTAATTTACACTGTATGCCTATCTCTCAACAACACACGATAAGAATATACAGTTTCGCTTGAAAGAACGTGATAACATTTTGAGTACATGATGAAAACTATATGTTTTATTACAATTAGCATTTAAAACCGGGCTATTTATAAGTGTCGTCTGGTGCATGAAGAAATGATAATGAACAAAATACCAATTTACATATATTTAAATTGAGCTTACATCGAATACGAAACTGCTACGATGGCCAAATGTACATCATACAATCCCCTAGATCCAGAGGTTCCGGTTTCAATTCATGGAGGGGTCACATCCCGATCTTTTATTTGGCAAGGTACTATGAAAGTATGCCGTCCTTTGAAATTGAATTGGGGTTTTATGGCGCACCACCACAAAAATACTATATGGCACCAACAGAAATGAACATGCAAAGCCCATCCTCCATCTACACCGAAATAGAAATATGCAGAATGGACCCAGAACATTCTTACATGCAAAACAGCAACGTTGCTGCACATTATGTTATACTGAAACAACACAGGGGTCATGATGAAACTTTTAAATGAACATGACAAAAAATAGAACATGAACATGAATTGGACGGAGTTGTACCCCTCTGCCTGGATAAGCAGTGTCCCTTTTCTTGTCCGGGAACCACCCGAGATCATCATTTGGCGGGGATGCAAAGCCAACGGCTCCGTGTGCATGGAGAGCCATACCGTGCAAAGATCTCGCTGAACGTCTGTGATAATCAATGAATTACAAAAACGGCACGTAAGCACTACGCCCCCCACCACCCCCACCCCCCAAAAAAAAACAACCCCAAAATAAATAAGCTATAGAGAATATGCAAATAAAGCATGGTATTGCAATCAGAGGAAACTGGAGAATCCGTGAATACTTACATGTGAATTAGCAACTAGCAGTTAAACTTTGTTTGCGATATTTTCTGTGTACAATAGGAATGTATTTACTATCCTGATTACCCTAACAACAAGTGATTATAAAAATGAGTATTCATGGTAGATGTGCACCATAATGGATGTAGTTACTAATATATAACTATATATTTTATCGTTTGAGTTTTACGGATGTTGCTGCTGTAAACAAGAGCAATATTACAAGAGGGACAATCGGCACAGTATCGCCCACCCGATGACCTTGACGAAGAGGAAAACATAATCAAACAAGGCTATAAATTAACAGAGACTGACAAAACCGCAATGACTGTTCATGCTCCTTCAGTTTATTAAATGATGATGCGTGTGAGTGAAGTGTCAGAAATTGCAATCGGAATGAAATCCTTGGGGTTGAGCACACATTCTTTTTTAAATACAGAAATTCGAACATCAGGGGACATAACTCTGTTTAAAATAGTCGCAGTCTAAATGTGTAGACAAAGTGTTTCCTATATAGCCACTGTAACAGTATTAGTCATTCCTCATCCCATGTACAGTCACCCCTTGAGGTAGTTACTTGTATTTATAAGTTATCTCCCTTAATGCACTTTATATTTACCAATCACCATTCTTCTGCTATTCACTTCCTCTTCTACAATAAACAGTGAATGAAATCCATGTGTATTCTTAACTTATCCACAACACTAGTACAGCTACCAAGATTTAGTTTTTAAGGTTTGGGCAGTTTTAGTAACGACGGCCATCTAGAATTTAACATTGTCCTACTGAAAGAAAAGAAACTGACCTCGAGATCATCCGTGTGAAGTTTGGTAAAACATGGCCAAGTGGTCTTTTCGAGAATTATCATTTAAAGCAAACAAATTACAATTTTAGAGGTTTACCAATTACAATTATAATTATACAATCGTTGGATCCTTCCCACGTTTTTCTTGTTTTTTATGTGAACAAACTTGATTCTAGTAGTCAAGCTATCACGAGACGTTCTGAAAACTCAACTTTTAAAATCTGTTAAGCGGTTCTTGAGAAGATTTTTAAGGTTTTGGGTAATTTAGAAATGACTTCACGTTGACGAATTGTAACAAACTTGACCTAATTGTAACAAACTTGGACTTTAATTTAACAAACTTGACCTAAAACTTGACCTAATTATAACAAACTTGACCTTTACTATAACATCTTGGACTTAATTGTAACACACTTGACCTTATTGTAACAAACTTGACCTAATTATAACAAACTTGACCTAATTGTAACACATATAAAAGCCATCGATCTCAGGATTATCCGGATGACGTACGAAGAGCGGTTCTAATAGCTCAGTTTGAACCTTCGGCTCAGGTGACCTAAACACCATATATATTATAAATATCTATATATTATATTATAAAACTCTATACTACAGCAAGTTCGTTCTTCTTTGATTCCTTTTGAACTATGTCAAAAGAAATAGTGTTTCTTCCCAAAATTCCTAATATGGCTGCGTATGCTTCCAAACACCCTGAGATTGGCATTATTAATGGCGATACAAAGCACAAGCACAGTCGTTCCAAGCGCGTGTAGCGACGGTTGCATAGTGACATGAAGTTGCCAAACGCAAATAAAAACATGATATTTGCAGTAAGTATAAACACCAGGCAATTATATGACCATAAAATTGGCACGTTCAGAACAAATGCAAGTGGGGCGTTCATTAAGTTCATCCACAGAAACATATTTGATAAATGCATCGGTAGGAGAGCCAGTTTGTGATATAATGGGAGAGAACTTCCCCACAGCACGTGAAAATGTCCAATAAACCAGCGTTTTCTTTGTTTAATGAAGTCCGATACTGTAAATGTACTCTTCTCTTTCATGACCCCTTCGATGAAATCGAATTTATAACCCATATTCCAAGCCGTCAATGCAAATTTGAGATCTTCCGCTATGCTCTCTTTGGGTCCAAAATCAAAGCCTATTTGTTTTTCCACATTCATCCTTACAACGATAAAAGAACCCTTCAGTCCAAATATCGGCACGTGAAGTAGTTGTAGAGCAAATCGGTATAGCCCGAAGTCGATAGCTGTTCGAACCCCGTCCATTAACGTTGTCATCCAATTTTCTATATCACCACCAGCGTAAGTTATTACACCTTGACCAATATCCGTCCGTGACTTTCTAATAAAATCTATGATACCAAAAATCACACGTTTAGTTAAAAGCGTCTCCTCATCCAGATGAACAATCCAGTCGTCTGCTGATAAAATATTTACATTTTCCGTCAGACAATAGTGAAGGGCACGTGCTTTAAACAACGTGCCATTTGCCGTGTGATAACTCTTTGGCACAACGACTTCTCGTACATAATGAGATTTCGGGAGATTCAGTTCAGAATCTGTTACAACTTCGAATTTGAAATTCTTCATGCCAACCTTTCGGCACTTGTTGATATTTTTCTCTGTGACGTCACAAACAAGTTTTGGGTACAGTCCACGAGTCACAACGCGAAATGAAACAAACGGAATTGTCATATCAGGACTTAGCTGCCCCACCTTGGCTTTAACAAATGGATTAAATATCACGAGTCCAAGCATACAGAAGACTGTAAATGGAACGTTTAAAAATATTACTGCCTTAAAACTATACAGCACCATTGTCAATAGATAGCCATACCTTTCAATAGCAATTTCAATCCCCTGTCCATTTTTGTCATAAACGTAGTCACCTAACTCAACGGCTACAAACATATAAACTAACCAACACAAAAGCAGCAAAATGTGATTTAGGAATCGCTTCTGTCGGCGTTGGAGGAATTTTAGCAATTTCATGTTGTCACTATTTTTCTAAACACAAGCCACTTTTAGATAAAACAACACCGTTGCATAAACGTTTTTACAACTAATTTTAAAAACTATAGCTTACTTCACACATATATTATATATTTCTCCATATAACTAGTGAACTTGACTCGTCGTCATTAGATGGTTTTTGTTTTAAATGTTTTAATTTCTTACTTTTTCTATATAAATCCACAAAGTTGTATTTTATAATGCAAGCTATCCCGAATAAAATTCCTGTAAACAACAATTTTCTATTAACTGAATCAGGTTGTTTTTTATTTCCCTGTATAATTCAGTATTATGTATGTTAAAATAAACGATCAAATGATGTGGCGTAAATACGTAGTGAGTCAGGCTATCGCTTTATGATCGCGACGATGTGATTGGCCAGCCAGTCAGTCAACTGATAGAAATAAATGTTGTGTATATGGAGAGAGAAAAGGATATGTGTTGATTTTAAAACATATGAAGTTTAAATGGTCTATTGTATGGCTCTTTAAATCAACTATTATTTAACTGTTTTACCAATAGTAAAAACTCGCTCATTTCCGTAGATCATTTTTTTGAAAAAAATGGTTGAGGCAGTTTTACATGTTCACATTTTCTATCGTTTAAAATGAGGAGGGTCAAGGGAGTGTCTCATAACAGGATTACAGCAAATTGAATTTGATGATAACAGACAACAAAGATTAAAAAAAAGAAAAAAGTTAAGAGCAATACATACATTTTACCATACGTGGGGATGGGTGGGGAACAACCTTTTTCTTGTCACTCGATACCGATTGATAATACCAGATAACAGTATATAAATATTCTCAATAACAGATGAAATACATTTCGCCAACAACAGATAACTTTAAATTAACCAATTACAGGTACTATTATTTCACAATCATAGAAAGAAAAAAATATAAATAAATTATGTCCAGAAAAGAATATAGCTGCTTTCCTTTGATTGTGGTTGTTTATGACTTAACTTTGCATTACGTAGACTGATCCGTATTTATAAAGCTTCTTAGTATCAAAATTTATCGATTTTTAAACACCTTTTTCTATCGTTTCAAGACATCTTTTTTATATTTTTAATAATGCCCACAGCTAATAATGCCCACAGCTAAATATTTATCTTAAAACAGATGCTATATATAGTGTCGCTGATAGATGCTATATATAGTGTCGCTGATAGATGCTATATATAGTGTCGCTGATAGATGCTATATATAGTGTCGCTGATAGATGCTATATATAGTGTCGCTGATAGATGCTATATATAGTGTCGCTGATATATGCTATATATAGTGTCGCTGAGAGTTTAATAAGGATATTTGAAAATATGCAAACATCTGAAGTTTTGACTGAAGTAATACGTTCTATTGAAGTAACTAGTTGCTTTATTAATACAAGTCCTGGGCATTAATAATCTACAAGATAATGCTGGTAATTCGTCAGTCGATTACTTAAAAAAAAAATGGATTCTCTGATGTACCATTGATGAGAAAAAGGCGGTGGATTTGCCTGTGGTGGATTCAACAGTGGGAAAGCAACTATGTAAACCAAATCGCCCAAACATATAAAACGTAGACTGTTCATATGGAAAACAATCGACTGTACTGGGATACTGTTTTTTTTTTTGTCAAAGGTTTTATGGATTTGTACTCAACCATTTTCATTTCCCCCAACTTAATGTTGAAAAATTGAAGTATGTTTAAGACTCAGTATTGCCGTGTGTTTAAAACGTACTGTAAGGGTATATGTTCATGCTTAAACTGGCATTGTTTATATCAAATTGTAAAAAATAATGCAATACAAATGTAACATTTTTTGTGTTTTGTTTTTTGTTTTTAGCTGTTCGTTTTTTCAATACTGGGACCGCTATCCATTCACCCTGTTTGTACACGTACACACACACACGTACACATACACACGCACGCACACACGCACACACACACACACACACACACACATCATATTGGGTATCTCGAACATCAATTTGCTCAATAACTTCCCAATGTCAGGACCATATATTGATTATGTATGTCCATAATTATAATGATTTTAGTCTATAGACAACAGCTATAAATCAATTTATGTACAATTTAACAAACAATCTGAAAACGTGATTCGAAAAATAGCTTAAACCTCATATCAATCTTTTCCGACAATTGCTTAATTTGTGATGTCATAAACCATTGATAACGCATCGGTGAGAACCTTACGGAAGCTGGCTACTGTTGTATAAGTATGCGTCTCATTGTTCATAGATATCATAATTATGTAACAGGTTGACAGATATATCATGTATTCCGGACGGTTAGCTTAAACAGTAGAGTATCGGAACGTCAGTCCGAAAGTCACGGGTTCGAGCCTCGGCCCGGTTCTGCTGCACATTATTCTAGCCCTGTGACATTTGGCGATTCAGTCTGAACTATATAAATGTTCGTACCACGCGATTCTCTGTCTCTTTGGATATGTGGGGATGAGGGGAATATGTCACCAGGACTTTATTAATATACGTATCTATCTACACTCTGATGTCATGGTTCAAATATCTAACAGTAGACCAGTACCTGGGTACATATTCCATACATATAGCACACAGAATCAGACAGAAAATGTACTTGCGCTATAGGTTTAACCTATTTCATATTAGTTTTCTAGACGAAAACTATTGTGTAGCCCAATGATCAGTACATGAAAAACGCTTATTAATAAATGCAGACAATTCTCAAATGTTTGCGTCTGTGTGATCAAGATCGATTCAGAACGTTTCGGCACCAAACCATTTCGACACCTAGACGTTTCGGCATCAAATCATTTCGGCATCTATTTTAATTTTTACCCTAAACGTTTCGGCACCCATTTATATTTGAGTATTATAATGAAGTAAAGAAGTAAAGAAATTAAATATTTTCTATAAGATCACTTGTAATTCATTTAAAATAGGAAGTTGATTGCCTTAACGGCAACTCCGAAGCGGTTTTGAGCCTGAATACAACTATAACATGAACATAAATAGGGCCCATATGATAATCACTTGCAAAATTTAAGTACATATGACTTTTATATTATATTGTAGCATGGTCACTGAAATTCCCTTTGTAATAGCTCAGGTGTAAATCGTTTAATTGAAAATACTTGAATATGTTCCCTTTAACATGTATACCAGCGTAGACCAAATAAAAAAATATCTGTATTCATACAGTATCTTTTAATTCTTCACTTTACCTTCCTGTCATCTCCACAAAGGCTCCACAAACTAACCCATTATTAAAAATCGTCTACATATAACGCATGCGTTATACTTGTCTACATATAACGCATGCGTTATACTTTTCTTGTTAACTATATTATGTCTTGCGTCCCACAAATGGCCCGTTATGCTAAGTTGAGACCTCGTCCCTTTTTACCTGCAAGTAGACTTTTAGTGTGGGGTTGGAGTTGAATCCCACGAAGTGGTACTCTTTTTTTTTGAACCGCTATTGAATTCCGTCAAAGCATTCTTTTTTCTTTTTTGTTAGGAAATATACTATAATGGTAGTTGTGTAATGATCGTCAACGTAATTATATTGTGTTTTTAAGCTAAAAGTTACGTCCATAGCCGCTTTAAGTACTTCCCAATCAAATGATATAACTCTTATACAACCGCTCTGAAAAAAGTTATTTTTGAAAATAATTATTGTTTTGGGCGCTTGTTTCAGCCAAAGGTTTTTCTGCAGTAACTCGATCAGTTTAAACATTACGTATATCCGTTATATATCATTAGAACTGGCATTTTTAGTGGTAAATAAAGCTACTTTACTTTTGAAAATCGTTTGAGAAATAAATATTTTACAGCCAAAATGATTTTTTGATGGGGCTTTTCCTATGTAAATTCCTTGTTGGTGGGACAGCAGAAAATTAAGAAATGTCAAATAACTTCAGTAATACTTCATATTTCGCTATACAACTTTCTGGGTGTCTTAATTTACTAATATCCAACAATATAAAACCATTTTTTGGATAACAATTCTAAAAAAATTGAAAATGACCCATCAAAAACAACTATCGCACATGAAATTGAATTGAATTGGATTTTATAGTCGCACCAACAGCTAAGGTCATATGGCGACTTTCCAGCTTCCACTGATGGAGGAAGACCCCAGGTGCCCCTCCGGGCAATTTTCGTGCACGGGCGGGCACCTGGGTAGAAGGCAATTTTCGTGCACGGGCGGGCACCTGGGTAGAACCACCGACGTTCCGCAAGCCGGCTGAGACAGACTATATCTGTTTTGTAGTATGGTGTACTTATTGACCATTCCCGTACTCTAAATTCCATTTATCTAAAGTTAGAGTATGGTAAAGCCACGCCCCTGTCTTTATCCTGAATTAAACGATTTAATGCTTAATATGTATTCATCAAAGACAATTTCACCGACCACACTACAAAAGCTGATATGGCTAACATGTGAAAATATAAACAATGAAGATAAATAGAGAAATGCGAAGCATGGGTGAAAATATAAAAGTTTTCTCACTTCGAGATGAAATAAAATCTGTTATGCACGACAAAACGACACATTTTCTTTTTATTTTATGATTTTACAAACAATTTCAGGGAAACTAAGCCGCTTTACACATTTTTTTCCCTACTACAAAAAATAGTCCAAAGATATTTTATTTATACCCAAATAGAACAATCATTTTAATATATGTATATGGGCAGTCATTTCCTTTTAACTTTTAAAATCCATTTCAAATCATTGTTTGAATAGAATGTACAATTCGCAGTGTTTTTTTCTTGATATGTTTACAGTTGCGTAGGAATATCTTGTGAACCGTTTTACTGCACATTTATTTAAAAGTAGTTCCGGCAGTGAAAAAAAATAAAACTCGATATTTCACACGTATGAAATACTGCTTTTACTGCATTGCTAAAATCCACTATTTAACTGCTTAAATAATAGGTATTATTCCATAATAATAAAATCCATTATTTCAATGAAAAGTATATACATATATATATATGCAATATATATATATATATACAAACGGTTGGCAAACCATTCGGACAACAAATACACAAACAATCGTCCTGTATGTGTGCAAAATACACACAAACTCGTTTTTGTTTGAAAATATTACATAATATATTAGCTTTTCTTAAAACATTGCATTAAACTATTTGAGAGCTGTTTACAACGTAGGGCCAGAAGCTTATAACAGCAGGATAATTAACGGATATTCTGACAATAACACACGTTTAAAAACATTTTTACTGAAAAAATGCGGTAACGTGCTTAAAATTAACTATTAAAAGTTTTAATTTTACAATACGCAAACTTTTTAAGCCAAAATTAAGGTTTTATTTCATAGCCCAGCCAACCCCGTTTTCTCTTCTTAGAGAAGGGGTTGGATGGGGTGGGACAATTAATACTCGGACCATGTAACGGAGTATATAGTAAATTGATTGAAACCGAGCTAAAAGGCTCTTTAATCGTATATGAAAGAGTTTAATCAAATCAATATTTAAACATAATCGTATATGAAAGAGTTTAATCAAATCAATATTTAAACATAATCGTATATGAAAGAGTTTAATCAAATCAATATTTAAACATATAGTGCTATGAAGTGTATTAATTATGTTTCCGCCAGCACCGAGAATGTTTCATATGATTGCATATTTTACGAAAGAGTTTAATCAAATCAATATTTAAAAATATAGTGATATGAATTGTATTAATTATGTTTCTGCCAGCACTGATACCGGATTGTTAAAACGAATTGCCAATCCAAAGACTTGACCCTTTAAAATCGGCATTTTTCGAATCATTAATCCAGTATCATTTTAACTTTAAACCTGCTTGCATATGATATATTAACATTTTGAGTTTTTTAGCTTTCCTTCGTCAATCTACCATAGGTTAAAATACGTTATAGGTGCAATATAATCATAAATTAATATTTAAAAAAAAAACATTTGCGTAGAGCTATTCTAATAATTAATAAGAATGATTTGCAAATATGTAAGTGAAGTCGATAAACTGTACTGTTTAGAGAGTTTATTATTGATTTGTAAAGCAGTTGTAACTGTGGCTGTCCTTCTGTAACAACACAACTACATACGGATGGCGGGAAGTATACAATACTGGTTCTAACCAAGAATAATGAGATTGGTCTAACATGTGGTGAGTCGACCCATGATGTCTACATAAGACATAATAAGCTAAAAATCATATATCAACATGAAATTGTACGTGATCTTTTTCTAAAATGCAAGACTTGTTTCCACAAAATTGGGAAGATGCTCAGGCTTGTATTGCTGCTTTCTGATTGGGGCCTCTGTTACATAAGGTAAAAAAATCATGAAAAAAGCAGAAAAGAGCAACTATTTTTTGTGTTTAACTCCATCGCATGTAGGACAGACAATCGTGTAAAGTGGAATATCATTTTTTCATAGCTATTCGTTAATTTTACGAGTATGTACCATTTAAAAAATGTAAAAACAATCGCATTGAACAAAACAACACAAGGAGAGTGCATGCAACTTTAATCTCTTACAGTTACATTCACACATGTGGTTGTTAACCAAAAGTTAGATATGGGTTGTACTGTTATCAGTTATCAGCTATGCCCTCAATTTAATTGTACAGCCGACAATATACAGCAAGCAATCTAATTTAAAGGGACACATGGTAATCTTGATTTTTTTTTAAAACTAGCGGCATTTGTTTTTTGCATATTATTAAGTTTTTATATTATTGCACCAATAATATATTAAAACTTATAGTATAATAAGACGAAATAGTGAATACTTAAAATTTGATTTATTTAAATGTAACCAGGATAATAGTAAAAATCATACTGGATATATAAATCGAGACACACATTTCAAATACTTCAAGATTGCCGTGTGTCCCTTTAACAGACGACTACCCTACGAATCCCGCACCACTAAACACGCAAGTTGCTTCATGGCAGGGTCTTCTACAGGATAGGGGAAATTAAATTTGAATGTTATGGGATGGGGTTGTGAGGGAGGTATCCTTCAGATGACCAATAATTTTACGGACCAGGATTTATTTAGATGCAATTTGAAATATATTTTAACTGTAAATGAAAGGATTTTTAATAAGTTTAGCCTAAAGGGGCTATTTTCAGACAGGTATAATGCATTTTGCAGGTTTATTGGTGTTTTTAAGGGATATGGCAGAGAGATCAAAGGATAGGGGGTTAATTAAGGAGTAGGGGGAAATTAGATTTTAGAATGAAGGGATAGGGGGAATATGCTCTTTAATGACCCGTGGAAGACCCTGCATGATGTGGGTTTTCCAATTATTATTATTGTTATTATATTTATTTATTTTGGTAATTTTTGAGGGAATACAGTAATCATCCTATCGTTTTCAGTCGATTTTCGCTTTTAGTAAACTTGTCTTTAATTTTACATTCAACATAACACTAGTACGAAACTACAGGAGTATTCATTGCCTTGTATGTTCATCCATATTAGTTGAGTTCGACTGTGTGTAGCGTAACGATAACTGCCTTAAATGGTAATGGTATAGTAACACCTGAACACTTAAAGGGATACACGGTAATCTGGACGTTTTTATCAAAGAATAAAATTAGCGTCCCAATTTATTTATCCAGTATCATTTTGACTTTAAACATGCTTGCATATAATCAAATACAATTTTGAGCTTTCGTTATTCTTCTTATTGCAATATAAATTTTAAAAAATATAATATATTTGCAATATTTATCAACAGAAAGTAATATGCAAAAAACAAGTTCTTTATGTTATTTCTATAGTTAATGTTAATGATTGAACAAATGCAAGTCATGTAGTCAGTTTAACAGGACGCCGCGAGTTTTTAAAGAATCAAGATTGGCGTGTGCCCCTTTAAAAGTAGCAATACGTTCTGAAAGGGACTGAAAGCGATTTCTTTTTCATCGTCGCAAATTTGTTGCAACCTTAAAGGTAACAACAACACTAAACGTAACAAGCTGCACTAAAGGTAACAACTGCACCAAAGGTAACATTTCTGGGTCTAAAGCTACCTACACGCGATTTTTGACTTGCACTAAAGGTAACACCCCTTTGCACAAAGGTAACAACACATTCTTGGTACAATACTAACATTGTACTTGTATTGAGGTTGGAAATACGACCATATATATATTTACGAGAATAATCAACCGCAAAATACATGCATGATAGTTGTATTTATTGGTTATTTTTTACGTTCATCTTCTGAAATTACAAAAAAACAAAAACACGCTTAATTCCAAGTAAATTTCACTTTTCACGCATACGTTGTGTCGGTATTTGTTTCTCTTGCATATTTGTATCATTATTCCATCTCACAAAGCATGTTGTTGTTGTTACTATAGAGACTGAAAAATAATGTATATATAAGAAAAGATTCGCATGTTTTCTACTTTGATGAAAATATAGTGTAAGACACGAACATGCAGGTGGGAAGGTGTTTTAGGGGAGATTCTCAAATATTTTAGAAGGTCTAGATCTACCGTTAATAAGAACCCATATCTAAAGCAGAATGCCCTTTTATTTGTAGCTTTAGTTTTTACAACAGTCAAGATATCAGGTAGCGTGCTTTTGTTCAACCTCCGCGCAGTGATATTGTAGCCAGTAATCCCGGCTACGACACAAATCACGTGACGATAGCGGAGGCCATATGATTCCAAAAAAATGGCGAAATACCAGTTAATGCTTGGTACAGCCAGGGACTGTCTATAAACTGGTCCTGGTACAGCAAACTCTTGCCGTAACCAACAGGCAATTGGCAATAACATCATCACCTTCGAGAAGATGTTGAAAACATTCAACGTGTTTTGGTTTGAGTGTAATCTCTTTATTACATTTACGCACAGCTTCTGTAATGTTCTCAACGGAATACATGTTTGTTTACAAGTAACCAAGTAACAGTTGTGCATATTCGCTAAAATTGATTTTTTTTGTAAATAAGTAATTTTTGTAACGAGATACCGTTTTCACACTATTTTCCTATATAATGAACAAAGAAAGTTGAAATACTGAGCTAAAAATATTTAACCAAAAAAATAAACCTAGCTGGATTTCAGCTCTAAATTTGTGTGGTGGCAGTGGTTAGTGTAACATAAAAGGGAAGTAACCACTATGGGGAGTTTGGCTTTTGTTATGTTTTGTTGAGTGCAATGAAATACAATATAGCCTAAAGGATGTATTTCAAGCAACCCTATACTATCAAGTTAAAATATAACTATTTTCCTCAAATACTATCTGAATGTATTAGGCTACTGCTGGCATCTGCGTCCGTCCGTCCGTCTGTCCGTCCCATTTCGTGTCCGCTCAATAACTCGAAATCTACTAAATGGACTGCAATGAAATTTCACACAACGATAGAGGGCAATGAGAGGACGTGCAGAGCGCAAGAACCATAACTCTGCTTTTATTTGAATTATAGTTACTGCTTTTTGTAATTTTATACTTATAATTTGTGTCCGCTCAATAGCTCAAAAACTACTAGAGAGACTGCAATCAAATTTCACACAATGAAAGAGGGCCTAAGAGGACGTACAGAGCGCAGGAAGCATACCTCTGCTTTCATTTATATTAAAGTTATTGCCCTTTGTAATTTTATACTTATATTTCGTGTCCGCTCCATAACTCAAAAACTACTTGTGGGACTGCAATGAACTTACACAAATGATAGAGTGCAATGAGACGACATGCAGAGCACAAGAACCATAACTCTGTCTTCAATTGAATTAGAGTTATGCCCTTTGTAATGTTATACTTATAATTCATGTCCGCTCTATAACTCGAAAACTACTAATAGTGAAATTTCTCACAATGATAGAAGGCAATAAGATGATGTGCATAGTGCAAGAACCATAACTCTGCCTTCAATGAAATTAGAGTTATTGCCCTTTGTAATTGTATACGTATAATGTGTGTCCGCTCAATAACTCAACAACTACTAGAGAGACTGCAACGAAATTTCACACAACGATAGAGGGCAATAAAAGAAAATGCAGAGTGTAAGAACTTTAACTCTGTCTTCATTTAATTTAGATTTATTGCCCTTTGTAATTTTATACTTATACTTTGTGTCCGTTCCATAACTGGAAAGCTACTAATGGGAGTGCGATGCAATTTCACACAATGATATAAGGCAATGAGAGGAAGTGCAGAGTGCAATAACCATAACTATGCCTTCATTTAATTGATAGTTATTGCCCTTTGTAATTTTATACTTACAATTCTTGTCCGGAGCATAACTCAAAAACTACTAAACTGGAATGAAACATCACACAATGATAGATGGCAAGTAGATTGAGTGAAGATTGCAATAACCATAACTCGATCTTCATGGACAATATAGTTATTGGCCTTTGTTGTTTCTATACTTAAAATTCTTGTCCGAAGCATAGCTCCAAAACTACTAATGAGTCTGCAATGAAACACAATGACAGAGAGCAATAAGAGGATGTTGGGAATGCAAGAACCATAACTATATGTGTATTTAAATAATAGTTATTGCCCTTTGTTATTTTGTACTTATTATTCTTGTCGGGTGCATAGCTTAAAAACTACTAATGGGACTGGAATGAAACTTCACACAATGATAAAGGGTAATGAGAGGAAGTGCAGAGTGCAGTAACAATTAACTCTATCAGATTGAAATTAGAGTTTCTGCCTTTTGTAGTGTTATACTTCCATTTTTTGCGTTCATTTTACTTTCTGCTTTATGTGCAGTGATACAACTTCCTTTCAACAAAGCACCCAGTCATGGGTTCTACAGCTAGATAGGAAACAACCACGACTACAAATCAGTAGTGTTATTATTTTATGAGGCGGCCGTAAAAAGTTGCCACGACTACAGATCAGTAGGAGTTATTACTTTGTGTGGCGGCCGTAAAAAGTTGCCGCGACAACAAATCGGTAGTGTTATTACTTTGGGATCATCAAGCCCATTCTTTGTGGCTTTAAAGTAGAACATCGCTTAAGCTGGTAGTAGTATGTGTTGCATTTTATATTACCTCTCATAAACATGCTCAATAAAACCGAGTCTGCTACTTTTATCTCTTATTTGTGTTTGTTGCATCCAAGAGATCCACTTTACAGTATTCATTAGTAAATCGACAAATAAAAGTTTTCCTTTTGTTATAAATCAATGTTAATGATGCCTCGCCGGTCGTATCGGAAGTCTGCTGGCACAAGGATATCTAGCTTTACTGGACAAAGGCCATACATCCTTATCATGTCTTTCACCCCGGTTCATACGTTAATTTGCATTCTATACATACACCGGCTACGTCACAACCTGACGATAGGCAGCGAACCTGGCGGACACAATGGTTAATTTGTGGAAACGCCGGTTTCAGAAATCGTATCGATATTTCACAATGTCACAACGTTACGAGTGAAACATATAGGTAACGCTCCACGCTAAAGGTAACATTTCAACGTTACCTTTTCTGTTAAACATAACAGCCCTAGCGTTAAAGGTTACACTTCTGATATGACGTCATAGTTCCATATTACCATATATGGAATATCGATAAATATCATTTAAAACGAAGAAAATCACTGCAAATGAATGATTTTTTTTACTGGTCATATAAAGCATTATTGCCATTAAGTATTACATATTTTTCATACAGTTGCTGTCATTTTTTCCCTATAAATTAGTAAATTTTCATATTTATAAATATTCCATATATGGTCATTTAGAACCGTGATGTCATAGCTCTCAAAATAGCCGCTTCCATATCCGTTTCAACAGAAACTTCAAATGATCATATCTTCTTTGTTTATCATCCGATTTTGATAATTATTTCACCCTTATTCAAGTATTTCAGAACTCTCAGCAATACAGATGGTTTGGCTGTGTCGCTACATTCCCTTTAATACTTTCGAATATTCTACGTGGAACTTCAATATTTATGAATTTCGTGTAGCAAAGTGTACTGTGAATAAAATGTCTACTGCAGCACAGCACTTTCTCTAGGTTATAATAGCATAAATGAGTCTCCATGTCCCTTCCATAGTAAAGTTAGAATGTTGACAACCTGTTAAAAAATCAAACCTGATTAGAATTCAGGGAAACTTACTTTATCATGCAAATAAACATGTCTGCTATTAAACATCATCAAGGAAATAGGGGATTGAATATATTCTAAGAAACATTTCTTCAGCTGTATACTAACATCAGGTCAAAGGTCAAAGCTATTTTTACCCCTTGCAATTTCGTAGCCTGTCTACTTTTACTTCTGAAATTTATCAAAAACTGTCAAAAACATGATGAGCTCCATTTTCAAATATCAACAAAATGTCCGGAATACATTAGTCTCGGCCAGCTAGACCGTATCATGCATATGTCTTACTTGCAGATAATGAGAAAACTAAGTTTATTCGTGAATAAAATTATGAAAATCATAAAGGTTCAATAGCAAAATGCATTATAAAACATAACATTGAAAGTCTGTGTTTTTTTTTTTTTTAACCACTAAAATTTAAACTCGTTTGTGTTTAATTGTTATTTTGTTTAAATCCACGGAATTTAAACTATTTAAAGTTATTTGCACGACCAAACGCACTACTACTTTTCGTTTCGGTAATACGGCGTTCCATTGGTCGACAATTGACAATATTAACGAAATCACAAATCAAAACATGCTCTACATTTCGTTTCGGTAGGGCTGCAGAATTTGTTGCCGTTTAAACTGTAAATGTACTCATTGCTTTGTATTGTTGTTGTTTATTGTTTTTCCTTCTCTGTTTGTTTTTCCTGCATAAGAGTGCTTGCGCGCGAGTGCGAGCGTTAGTGTGCTTACTTGCCTGTGTGTATATGTATCCTGGTTGGAGCATAGTTGTTTGTACTCGTTTAATGTTTAAAAACCTGTGCATAAACACTTGGTAGAACAAATGAAATACATGGTTAAATGACAGTAATTTTACTTATAATATGCATGATAGACAAGCGACATGGATATTTTTAAACGTGCGCAAATCCCGTCAAAGGATACACAAACATTGTTAAATAGAAAATAAATAAACTCACCTTTCAAGGCTGAATATAGGTAATCCTTATAAAATCCGTTATTTGTATGAATAATAATAATATAAAAAAAAAAATCAATCCAGTAAAATAAAAACAACTCACGAAATTACACACGCGTTTTTAAATCCACCATTATGATAAAGTAATAGTCCGAAGATACATAATGAATCTTTTCAAATTAGATACCACGAAAAGCGCGCTGCACGGGATTTGCGGACACTGTGTTACGCCCACTGGTCGAAAAATCTATTTAAAGACATCCCACCAGCCTAATCCATCCTACAGAAATAGTGGGGGCATAATTATGATTGTTTTTTTCATGAAGAAGAAGAAGAAGAAGAAATTGTATTGACTTAAACTATTACATAGTTTTTCATCATATAAACATACATTTTACAAATATAATTTGACCACAATAACAAGATTAGTACAGGTTCATTAATTTATGAATTAATATGAAAAAAAGGAGATATATCACGGAGAAAAAAAAAATATATATATATATAGGAATCAAAATCTAATACGGTACAATAGAACAATTGTATTATAGTGAGGATGAACGAGATTATAAGTTATTTATCATGGTACGTCTTAAAGAGAAAGCTTCTGAGATGTATTTGCTAAAATTGATAACATCTTTTTTGTTTGTTGACTGAAGGAGAACAATGAATTTAAACATACTAGGCCTATGGCTATAATATCGTTTTATATATTTACTTCTGATTGTATTATAAATAGGACATATTAACGCAAAATGGAACTCGTCCTCTATATCATTAGTGTTACATATTTGACATATCCGTTCATGTCTTTCTAACCTTTCACGAGAATACCTCCCTGTCTCGATCCTTAAACTATGAGAGGACAAGCGTAATCTGGTTACCACACTGCGATCGCGCCTGGTATGCAATATATCTAGGTAATTATCATATTCAAAATGGTGTTTAACAGATTTGTAAAGAGTTAGCACTCTATTCGTTTCAAGGTCGGTTGACCAGTTTTGGACATAATTATCTATTAGTCGTTGTTTGTATATCGGTACAAAATGTATTGCATTTAGTGAGCTTGGGTCAAGCCATGCATACATGAAACCACTACTATTTAGTAATGACATGACTTTTGACACCCAATATTTTAATCCCCTTTCACAGTCAGATTTTGCGCTTTCATACACGTGTTTTATAATAACGTTATCAGTATTGACCGCTCTTAGCCAGTATTTAATGATACTAACATGTCTATTTATATATAACGGATAACGGCCCAATTCCCCGTATACCCCTGCATTACTTGTCGATAATTTTACACCAAGAACTTGTTTACAATACTTTAAGTGAATTCTTTCAATTTCCTTGGATTTAGTAAAACCCCACACTTGACTGCCATAATTAAGAATAGAACCTACAAAAGCATCAAACAATTGTAAAGCTGTTTTCGGTTTTAACTCATATTTCTTTATATTTATTGATAGAAGGTTCATAGCTTTAAGCGCTTTACCACATAATGTTTGTTGGTTAAGCGTAAACGACCCTGTATAGTTGAACACAACTCCTAAATAGTTAAAGTCGTCGACCACTTCGAGAATGGTACCGTTATAAGACCAATTTTCAGTAACTCTGGTTGTTCCTCGGTTACGAAAAACCACCACCTTAGTCTTATCTGTATTTACCTCTAGGCTCCATGTTTCACAATAGTTATATAAGTTATTTAAACTACTTTGCAGGTCTTCTATACTTGTGCCTATTAAAATCATGTCATCGGCAAAAAGCAGAAGGATAAGAGATATATCATTAAATGAAAGTCCGCTTTTAATACTTGTATATAAATATAACTCTAGGTCTTCTAGAAAAAGCGCAAACATTATCGGCGTTTTTTTCATGCATTGTGAGAAGTACGAGAATTTCATGCAAAATTGGAGATTGGTATGTACCGTTATATTATGAGGCCCCGACAAACAATTTTAAATCCGATTTAATTATTTCTAAATTGTATGTGTAACAGTACCAACATGATTTAATTTCAATATTTTTAGTTTTGAATTTGCAGATTTTACCTTTTTAATCTGTCATATTTTAATGTTTCTATTCGAAACAGTAAAATGAACATTTATCAATTGTAAAGAAACAATGCACATTGTAGTTTTATATAAAATTATGTCAGGGCCTCAATAAATATTTTCCACAGTAGAGGATTAAAAAGTTTGTGATCGTCTCTAGCTGTAAAGTGTCCGTGATCTTTTGATTCTGGTGTGATGTCTTTAACTATTATTTACTTTTAAAGAGTACTGAATTATTTCGGCTCAATAAATATTACTTTATTGAATACATATTTAGCTAATGTAGAGTTTCTGTTACAATCTGAAAATAATAATATGTATATGTTCATACATAACATATATATTGAGTAATTACTTTAACATGTTAGATTAGTATATATAGACAGGAATATCATATCATGTCAGCCACCACCTATACCATTCTTTTCAAATATATTAGTATTAGTATTATCGTTATTATTATTATTATTATTATTATTATTATTATTATTATTATTATTAATAACTGCAATGTGTAAGTAGTATACTTATACATTGAATAGACATCTACCCACTTCATTGCTAGATAGTTTGTATATATATATATAGTCGTTTTCTGATGTATACATGTTTTTGTTTTTCCAATGTGATGACTTGTCGCCATTCATATGTAAATGTATTTTGTAACATGTTGCTTATGCTGTTCATATATGTGAACCTAAGTGAAATAAAGAAGTTGAAGTTGAAGGATCAAAACTTGGAATAGAAATGGAGATATCGGTCTGGGCAGATTAGGCCAATTAAAGCGCCCACTAGCGATTAGTCCAATTTATTCGCGCGGTTTTTTCACGTGCATAAAGTTGACGTTTGCGTGACGTCATGTTGTAAATAAACGTACAACGTCAATTGTTGATGCACTTGTTAACATTTTTGACGTCAAATGCTGCTTCCCAAAAGTTGAAAGTAAGAAATTATTATAAAATTAATTTAGAAAGAAGTGTTTTAAAAGTCTCGTTGAATCTCTCAAAATCTCGCCAAAATCGCCCAAAACAAGTGGGAGATTTTAAACGTCGTAATTTCCCCAGGCCCTGGTTCTGGATCCGTGTAACATAGCGTAACGAAGAAATCAGAAGCGGGCCGGGTGACCGAGGCTAGGAATACATATACAGCTAGGAATACATATACAATGACGGGAAATGTACTAAAAAAAGGAAGATTAACACTCTTTAATACCGAACTACTTTCGATGCACCAGGCGAGCACATCCGGCTTATTTAGTGTAATTTGACCTCTAACTAAATGTAGTCGGTTATTTAATAAAGCACCTTGGTATTTCTCTGCAATAATACGTGGTCATACGTGTGTATTATAGTGTATTATAGCGTATTATAGTATCTTATAGGCACATTTGTGGTTAAGCGCTTCTCTTAAATTTCTGTGTAATAGGAAGCTGCAACACATCATGTAACTACGTGTTCTGTGAGATTGATTGTTTTCAATTACTGTGTTGTTCATGTTGATAACACATTACATGTAGCATAATACGATCATCTTGGAAACTGATTTAAAAAAATAATTTAATATGTACATATGCCGATAAATCGTTAAGTAAACTGCATAGTTGTATTTCTTTTTAAATATTTACAGTACTTTTTTTTAAAATTGTATTTTGTTAGTTCGTAGCCATCTTAGAAAGAGTGCACAGCTTTAAAGATGAATGGCCATCCTTTTTGTAGTATTATCAATCAAAAAAATTAAATCTTAAATTTCTTGATAGTCCCGGAGAGAAACATATATTTAATACCGTTACTAAGTTGTATGTAAAAATCAGTATTAGATACTACTTTTACCACTGCGCGACTGCACGGGGAAATGGGGGTAAATCTGAATTGTATAGCTGCACAACTATTGCCAATTAACTGATAAATACATTTACCTCTGGATTAATTTACCTGTTCACAGTTTTCTATGTCATCAAATAAAATCGTATTCTAGCTTTTCACAGATATTGCAATGTGTGAATTGTAAATGTGTATTGTTGTACATTAATTTCGATTTAAATAAACATAAACAATACAATACAATACAATATCTTTATTCAGCAATTAAACATACAACACATGTTTATAGCCTACACAATTACATGAAAGTATGAAGATGATAGTGAGAACATAAACATGTTCATGAAACAAAACATGGCCGGAGTACTTTACCATTTCAAAATAAACGTCGGACGCCTTGTCAGCATTAATGTATACATGCGGTTAATATTAACATCTGAGAGATTTTCTTTTCTTTATGAATTACCAGTGTTGTGTTTTTTACTTTTGGGGGAACGGGGTCGGGGCACTTTAGAGGAGGAAAATTCGATGTGAATTGGAAAAAGGGGGAATTTTGACAATGTTAAAATAAAGAAGAAAGGTAGTATTTTTTATATGTATTAAGTCTCAGTTTTTCTTTTAATATTAAATTCACATCAAGAATATGTTTGATGGACATGTTATGGATGGTCAACTAAGAAACAACATTTAAAAGTAAAAACAAGATATCAAAATATTTTTTTCTCAAAAAAAGGGGAAAAACATATCTTTTGAGGAGGGGAAAGGGGCCCTTGGTGCCCTTGTCCAATGAATGTTTTGAAACACTAATACTAAATGTGCGTAAAAGAGAGCTGTAGATAATGTTTGACTGCAATGAGTATTTACTACAGATTCAAAATGAATGAGTAACAAGGAACAGTTCAGAGTAAAACTATTTTTAAATAGTTCATGCTTCCAAAAGGGTTGCGAATCCATTTAATCATTTCGAAAGAAACAACCATCTGATTAAATGGATGTTAAAAGTAAAACGAAACGCTGTATGGCATTTGTTCTTCGGTAATATTAGACCCATTCTTAGAACGATATATGGAATAAACAGTTCCACAAGACAATAAAGACAAATATAATACTCATGAGTTTTAAAAGTTTTGAGTATTTGTAGTACACTGATGAGTAAAGTAACGCACACATTTTTAAAATTGAGGGTTTTTGTAAAAAGAAGTATGGAAGAAATACTAAACAAGCAGCTTATCTACAGATGTGGTAAAATCTGTTACTTCGCTCTATATTTTGTGGTATCTATAATTTGTACATATTTTGTATCTTCGTGGGCGTTTCAAAAGAACATTCAAGTGATCATATCTACTTTGTTATCACCCGATTTTACTAATTCTTTCAACATTGACCAATATTAACAACTGAATTTCATTCAAGTAACTATTAATAATGGTTGATAAATGTATTAAACTTATGTACGCCGCGAGTCCTTAAAAAGCAAGATTACGGTGTGTCCCTTTAAACAGGGCTCGCTACAGCAAATATTGCTTTGTTTATTAAAGGGAAACACGGCAATCTTGATTTTTTGAAAACTCGCCGCTTCCAGTTAGTTTTTCTACAAAAATTGCATTTGTTCAATCATTATTATTAATTAGAAGAATAGTATAAAGAAAATTATTTTTGCATTTTTACTAACTGTTTATTAAATTTCATTATTACTTTTTTCAAGTTGAAAACTCAAAATTGCGTCTAAATGTATGCAAGTAAGTTTACGGTCAAACTGATACTGGGTTAATGCATCAAGACTTCAACATTGCCACGTGTCCCTTTAAGACTAGAGTAAACATTGTGAATTTACCTTTCTATCAGCACGCAATTGGCTATATCATTTAAATCGTGATCTGCAGTCAAGCAAAGGAGTGTGTTTGTTGAAATAAGCCCGTCAGACCAGAACTAAATTAGGTAATACATTAGTTGTTTATCTGCTAACATGACGCTATTTTGTCATTAGTAAACAAGTACCAAAACCTTAGTGATGGCACAACATTTAATAACCTAACATCCTTCATCATTTTGTTTAGATTATATATGGTATTTTCTCGATATATTCCAATAGACCAAAGAGATATGGAAGCCGCCACTTTGACAGCTATGACTATGCCAGTTCTAAGTTACCATAATTATACAATATTTATAAATAATTATGACAATTAACTGGTTTATAGGTGAACAATCACAGCAAAATTATGACAAATAAGTACTAAAGCGTTATAATGCAATTTATCACATAACATGCGGTGTAACATTCGTTCTCATTCATTATTGAATTTATTAAACTCTTTAGCAAAAATGATATAATGCTCGGCAAGAGCCTCGCATTATAACATTTTGCCAACTCGTTTAATAAATTCAATACTGAATGAGTACTCCTGTAAGATCCTCTATATATGGCCAGTAAAGGAGTTTGCATTCATTTGCAGTGATATTCTTTGCTTTAAATGATATTTACCAATATGCCATATATGTTAATTTAGAACTATTACGTCATATTTCTCAAAATATCCATTTTAAAACTATTTTCAAATGGTCATATCTTCTTTGTTCATTTTCCGAATTTGAAAATTCTTACACTTTTTTTCCAAGTTTTTCAGAACTCTTAATAATAAAGATTGTTTGGCTGTATCACTTATCGCTTTAACAATTAAACTATACTCAGCAAAAATAGAAACGTCCCTCTTTTAATCTGTGATTTGCATAGGGTTGACTTTGTTACACATTGTACACCGATCTAGATAACATTTCATCATTTTATACTTATCACTCAGTCATTCTGATCAGTATTAATAGTCATCAAAAACCAAAGTTTGTCTGTTGCTGTCAAAACATGTTTTCTTCAAATTGCAAAATCACTATATTTTTATTATAAAGGGAGGTAATCTGAAAATATTCGTTCTTGAAAGCTGTATGGCGCAAAAATGAGTGAAAAGATCAGCGTCTTTTCTCTGTTTTTGTGGTGATGAGGTCATTCTCTGTTTATTTCAATATAACAAAACTGTGTTAACTCAAAGTTTTAATCACAAAACCCGGAAATGCTGTTTAAATCAAATCAAGGGGAATAAGTTTGCCCACAAGTTTGATTCAAAGAAAAAAAATTCATGACAGTGCTGGCCTTTAACAAAGGTATTGGCATATAAGATTAAATAACATATAATTTCATTGTGTCTAAATCTATGGGTAAGTTGGGGACGTTTCTATTTTTGCTCAGTATAAACGGGAAAACGCTAAGAATAATTCGTTCTATGTATAACATTGTCAAATCATGCATAAAATACTGCGGTTCTTTCTCGGATTTTTTCGAGATTTCAGTCGGTTTGAAGCAAGGGGAGATAATGTCTCCGATCATGTTTGAATTGTTTATTGAAGATTTAGAGTTATATTTGCAAAATAGAATAGAGAGTGGTTTATCATTAGATGACATTTCTTTAATTTTACTGCTTTTTGCTGATGATATGGTGTTAATAGGTAATACTCCGCAAGATCTGCAAATGAGCTTAAATCGTCTGTATGAATATTGTGAAACTTGGGGTCTGGAAGTAAATACTGAAAAAACAAAGGTTATAGTTTTTCGTAAAAGAGGTAGAGTAACCGTTGATGAAAACTTTTATATAACGGAGCATTATTAGAGGTTTCAGATGATTTTAATTATCTTGGAGTTGTATTTAACTACACAGGGTCGAATACGTTAAATCAACTTGCTACGTGCGGCAAAGCATTAAAAGCTATGAATCTTTTAACTGCAAACATAAGAAAAACTGAACTAAAACCTAAAACATCCCTTTAATTATTTGATGCTTTCATCTCATCAATACTCAATTACGGCTGTGAAGTCTGGGGTTTCATAAAATCGAAAGAGATAGAGAGAATTCATCTCAAGTTTTGTAAACACATTCTAGGAGTAAAACTGACCACGAGTAATGCTGGTGTTTACGGTGAATTGGCGCGTTATCCTTTATGTATCACAAGATATACTAGAATAGTTAGATATTGGTTGAAATTAGTTAAAACAGAAAATATAATTTTATCATCTATTTATAAATCTTCATTATCTGATTGTGAAAGTTGTTTAAACAATTGGTTATCCAATGTAAAATCTCTGCTTAATACGTATGGCTTTATGTATATATGGGATGATCCTTTAAGGGTGAACCATCAACATTTTATATCTAGCTTTAAACAGAGGTTGGTGGATTGTTTTATTCAAAAATGGAACACTGATCTACAAGAAAATAGAGTATTATCAAGTTTGTATAGACATGTTAAAGATAATTTTGGATATGAAAACTCTCTGAATATTTTATGTACAAAAAGATTACGAAGTGTTTTTACTAAATTACGTTTATCTTCACATAGCTTAAGAATTGAGACAGGTCGTTATGCAAGACATAGGATTGAAAGAAATGAAAGAGTTTGTCAAATATGTAATTCAACTGAAATTGAAGACGAATTTCACTTTGTTTTAATTTGTACAGCTTATAATGATATTAGAAAGAAATATATCAGAAAATATTACATACAAAGGCCAAATATGTATAAATTTATAACACTTCTACAATCTTCAAAGAAGAAAGAACTTTTTAATTTAAGTAAATATTTGTCAGAGGCGTTTACTGTCAGATGTTCTATTCCAAATATTATTTCTTAAAATATATTCAAGTACATCCTCACATAAATTGTTATTTTATATATAATTTCTTTTGTTTTTTGATATCCTTGGATTATTGATTAAAATGTGTGATTTATATGAGCTATGATTAATTAAGGAGTATTGAAAATTGAACTATAAGTGAGTGTGTAGAAGTATGTGTAACCTGTCATGTGATTATAATTATGTATTACAAATTATGTATATAATGATGAGAAACTGTAAAAGTTTAAGTCAATAAAGTATCTATCTATCTATAATACTGGATAAATAAATTGGGTAGCTAATTGTTATGCTTCATTAAGTGGTCCCACCTTAATTCCATTTAAGCGATGGAAAAGGTTATATTAGCCGGATTTTATAATCGATATTTTGACAATAAAACAAGTTTAAAAACGTTTTATTACTGAAAAAATGCGATAACATGTTTAACATTACGTATTAAATGTTTTAATTATACAATACGCCAATATTAAGGTTTCATTTCATACTCCAGCCAACCCCGTTTTCACTTCTTGGAGAATGGGTTGGATGGGGTATGAAAGTTAAAACTCGGACCACGTAACGCACTTCGAGCTTACCGTGTTTCCCTTTAACCGTTGTAAATGTGAGTGAAAACATTTCGTTTTTCTACGGTTGCATGGACAATTACATTTGTATCACCCTTTTCGTGAATTTTTAAAATGGCTACGCCCCAATTAACCAACTCACTGAGACCATACTGTATTACTTATATATATATTTCTTTATTAAAGTCTCATCATGGTGTACAACAATTACAAACATAAATAAAACATCGTAAACATTATGAGATAGCCATGCCATTCTAATTAGAATTATAAGAGACTATAGTTATAAAACCATCAACATATTTTAAAAGTAGCTAATAACATCAAACTCAAACGATATTAGCATATATATTACACATTAAGACTATGTAAATGATGCTAATCTATCTATACAATATGAACTAAGAATGAGTATTTTAAGATTTGACAAAATAAACAAAGCACTATTGCGCATTAGTTAAAACAAAATTAAAAAATCATTTATCCCCTTTGATCAGATCAAAAAGGAACTGATTAGCATCATTTTCATAGAAGAAAATAAAACAGAATCACGATATGATAAAAACAATTGACATTATTTACATATATAAAATTGACATTGTTTGGCGTATTTAAGAAGGAAAAAAGACTAGCGATACAAAAAGCTAGATCGACGTAGAAGAATTAAGTAGCAGGATTTGGCACATACACGAATTAAGTCTGCATTTGTGAATAAATATACTAATTTTTGTTCATCTGTAGAGTTATTAAAATTGGGAATTAGGCTTATTGCTTTATCATATAAATTAGCTCTGATATCATTATATAAAGGACAGGTTATCATAACATGTAACTCATCTTCCACCTGAACATTACAAAATGGACAAACTCTTTCACTAATCTGAAGTCTTTCATATCTTCCAGTCTCTAGTCTAATTGGTGCTACGCCACAACGGAATCTAGAATAAGCCGACCGATGATTTCTTGGTAGTATTAGTTTACAGTACCTTTCTGTTTCAAATGTAGTTTTAAATAACTTATAAGTACGTAATTTATTGCCACCAATATTACTACTACCACGTTCCGAGTTAATATTTACATTCCAGTTTATTATAACCTGAATTAAAGATGCACTCTTAACATCATCTAATAATTTACGTTTAACAATAGGGTTAATTACACTCGGAACGTTATTTAACTCAATTTTTGAAAAATTATTTAAATCTTTATAACACCAATATTTACATCTAGAACCTTTACTATTTAAACAATAATTGAATATTCGTTTATTGAAACACATATTTGGCATATGACTCAATCGTACCCAGAAATTTGATACCGCAATTATTTGTCTAACACAAACCGGTTGTCATGCCATGTCTCCTTCCATTGCAGCTGATGGTGTGTTTCTTGTCGTACCCAAAAATACTCGCATTGCTCTATGTTGTACGGCTTCAGTACAAGAGTAGGTTTGAGTACCCCATATTGCTGCACCATAAGCTACAATAGACCAAACCAGCGAATCAAATAGTTTAGTATAAACTTTATAAGGCATCCCACCAACTGTTTTATATTTTGAAATTAACAGTCCTAACGCGCGACTGGCTGACTGTGCAACAAATGAAGCTGTGACATTATAATTGAGATTTTCGTCTAAAACAAGGCCTAAATATACATATTTATTTTTTATAATTATATCAGATCCGCCACATTTAAATTCAAAAATCGTCTGTGGTTTTGATCTTGGTCTAAAATGCACAACATTAGTTTTATTTATATTGACTGACATAAAATTGGTTTCACACCAATCATCTAGTGTATTTAACAATAGCTGTAAATCTGTTTCATTTTCGGCCAGCAGTACAATATCATCCGCATACATGATAACACATACTTTATCCCCATCATCAATATATACTCCTAGACCTAACGACTTCAATTTTAATGCTAAATCGTTAATAAAAAGCAATTAAAAAGCCATGGGGATAAACAACAACCGCTGTCTTAATCCCGTTTTAACATTAAACCATTCTGTATTTAAACCATTTATATGCATTAGGATGAAACAGATGCATATAAAGACATAATTGCATTCAGCATTTTACCATTTATCCCTAAGTCATAAAGTTTATTCCACAACAGATTTCTATTTACAGTGTCGTATGCTTTTTTGAAATCGACAAATGCAGTAAAAGTTGAAAGTTTCTTTTTTATTCTGGTTTCAATAATATTAGTTAATGACGATAGATGATCCGTAGTACTATTCCTTTTTCTAAACCCATTTTGTTCATCTGTTATTATATTGTTAGCTTCTGTCCAGATAGACAATCTTTGATTTAACATATAACAATACAATTTATACATAGATGGAGCAAGTGTAATACCACTGTAAGACATAGGATCACGTGGATCATTAGTTGACGATTTAGGTATGGGATTAACAATACCTTTTCCCCATTCAGTAGGAATAATACCAGTAGTATAATAAACATTAAAAAGAACATGTAAAATGGAAACAGATGTATCATTACGAAATATTTCAGTGATATTTCATCAATACCGCTTGCTTTATCCTTTTTGGAATTAAAAATTGCTTTTTGTATCTCAGCTATAGTAATTTCATTTTCAAATTCTGGAATAGATTCATTATTTGTTACATGTTCATTATCGAAATTAATCGGAACACTTTGATTAGCTGAAGACTTAAACAATTTTGAAAAACTGTTTTTCCACGTTAATAGTATAGATTCGCTATCTGAGAATATTTCCATTATCATCTATTACTTCCATTGGATTATCTTTTTCTTTTGAATGCCTACACCTATTTTTCCGATAGACTTCCAAAAATTACACGAATTACTATCGATATCAGATAACAAATCATTTTGCAACTTAAACCAATACAATCTTTTATTTCTTCGAACATTCCTATTAAAGGCCTTTCTACATTTTATAAAATCAATTCTATAAACCTTTTTCTGATAAACATCGTTACATTTGATAAACAATTGTTCAGCATTACATACTGTATTCCACAGAGTGGTTATACAATCTTTTCAAATGCTGATTTATGCAGTCGTTTCATTGAAAATGGAAAACGTGTTACGCATGTTTTGAGAGAAATGCATATTGATCCCTTTCACAAACTCGACATCCCAGGGTATCAGTCGATATCAAATTAAGAAACGTCTATAGGATGGATTAATTCAAAAGTTCACAAGATGCTTATTTTAATCGTAACTATGTGTTTCACATTATAAAAGGATTAATCTCTACAGAGTCTGGTACAATCGTTGATTAATTACGAGCCAGACGTTGCTATTGATCTTAACCAGTTTATTTAGTGTTGTTTTGCTATGCGACATATGCTACAGTGTTAATGAATATTCAAGGTCAGTTTAGTGCTTATTCATTATTCTGATTATATGCTGCAAAGAAAAAGAAACGCATAATGGGTATTTCCGCTATACATGTATATTGTATTTTTAATATGGGCATGTGCTAAAAAGCTGAGTGGAGTGGAGTGGAGTGGAGTTGTGGAGTGGAGTGGTGTAGTGGAGTAGTGGAGTGGAGTGATGGAGTGGAGTAGTATAAACTCCAAAATTTGGAGTCGACTCCAATATATTAAATCAATTAATGTATCTTTTGACTTCAAAACACAACACAAATTATGTATACAGTGTCAAAATGTTTAAATTAAAAATTTACTGTATATGTTGTGTTTCTTGGTTGTATCCCTCTTATATATGTGTACCCTTCATGGATAACGTCATACACATATATTTATATTAACCTGATACTTTCTGGTGAACAGAAATAGCATCTAATTTCGAATAAACTTCATATTTAGGTAGGTGAAGCTAAATATGTGCACACATTCGGTGTGGTACGAGGAGCTAACTGTGCAAGTATCCAGTGTACCTCAATAGAAAATAGGTATTCCGCAGTCTAAACAAACACTGGCGATATTTTTGCACGTATTTATCCTTTCCAATCTCCCAAGATACGTTGGTGTTGGTACTATAACAACGGGTAAATAATACAAACAATGTAATTGTAAGATCTGATTCGCAAATTTTCAGCTTTCATGCAGTTTTGAACAATAATAGTGAATGTCAAATGTACCAAAACGCACTACTTACCGGCGTTCAAAACCGCATAAACACCAACAATTTACAAATCAGTTATCACAACATAATATACGACACATTTTATTTTAAACATAATGAGGCAATTTCCTGTAAAAACAAAGGGACCTCGGGCCCCTCTTGGGAACAAGAGGGCCTATGTACGTTCGACTGGCTAAAGCGTATGTATAAGGGGCCGTAAGAGTGCAATCCTATCGTCCCTCCGGTCTCTGGACTAATAAAGATGTAGCCTTTGAGAAACAATTTAGATCAAGGTATATGACTAGTAAAGACGTGGCTTAAAACGATGTAATATATACTCAACAAAAAAAGACACTCTCGCAACTTGACTCATACATGTAGACACAATAAAAATATATTTTGTTTGATCTTATATGTTAATACCTTTGTTAAAATGCCAGCACTGTCATGAAAACAATTTTCCTTGAATCAAACTTGTACGCAAAGTTATTCCCCTTGTTTTGGTTTAAACAGCATTTCCGGGTCTTGAGGTTTAAACTTTGATTTAACACAGTTTTGTTCTATTGAAACAAACAGAAGATAACCCTAAGCACCAAAAAGACGGAGAAAGTAAGCTGACCTGTTCACTCACTTTTGCGCCATACAGCTTTCAAGAATGAATATTTTCAGATTATCTCCCTTTATAATACAAATATAGTGATTTCGCAATTTGAATAAAACAAGTTTTAGCAGCAACACACTAGCTCTGGTTTTTGATGATTATTAATATTGATCAGAATGATTGAGTGATAAGTATATAATGATAAAATTATATCTAGATTGGTGTACAAAGTGTAACAAAGTCAACCCTATGCAAATCACAGCTTAAAATGCGGAAGTTTCTTTTTTTGTTCAGTATAGTACCAGTATGACTTGTACTACCCCATATACGCTTATCTAGCACTAAACTATCTTGGTTTATCTAATCTACACTAGTTGTGAGAAAATGAGTCAAGACTTCAACATTGATGCCATCGTCACCGCCAGAAAAGTAGCATCAGTCATATGACACATTTCTTTTATTCCAAAACTGCATTCCAAAACTGCAAGACAATAAACACCAGTCACTACAGTGCAATAATTTGGTGTTTGGAGAGAGGGTACTAATTGTATTCGTAATTTCTGTGTGGCTTCCTACAGGTTATCAGTCTGCATCTGAATGCCCAGATATTTTTATCAGAATAGTCAGGTATGTACTGATAGAATTACATGATACATAAACCAGACCATAATACATTTGATTTAATTACTTTTAGATGTGACATATTCTTGTTTCTTTGAAACAGCTGTTGTTTGCTTCACGTCATGAGTAAACAAGTAACATTAAAGCTGTTTGGAGGTAATGAGAATTATACAAATTGAAAATGAACCTAGTATACATTTTCTAAAATCACCAACAGATTCGTGCTTGATTGAAACACATTGACAATTGACTGACACAAACAAATTATAATTAGAAGTCTCTCTATAAAGCAGGAAAATCAATTGAGAATGTAATACGAATGAATTATGACAAGGTCAGCTATTTGTGGGTTTTTTCTTTTAATAATTTTGGAGTCAATTAAACTCCGCTCCGCTCCACTCCACATTTGCTCTCCACATTTCCACTCCACCACTCCACTTTTTGGCGTCAATGTTACCATTTTGGAGAAGACTACACTCCACTCCACAACTCCAAACCGCCACTCCACTTTTTGGAGTCAATATTACCGTTTTGGAGTCGACTACACTCCACTCCACAACTCCACTCCAAATTTCCACTCCGCCACTCCACTTTTTGGCGTCAATGTTACCGTTTTTGAGTCGACTATACTCCTCTCCACAACTCATCTCCACTCCGCTCCTTTCTACTACCTTTTAGCACATGCCTTTAAAGGGACACTGTCCGTAACTTTTAGCTTATACAACACACACTAATTATGTTTGTAAACATTACACACAAATCATTATTGAAAATTTACTAATTAAAAGCAAGATTATTTGATGGAATTCAATCGCGATATAAAAAAAATAATAACCGCTTCAGGCGTTTAAACTCGCAGCCCAAACTAAAAATACACTAGGGGTAATAATAGTGAGCGTGAGCGTGAAGTAGCCGACATCGCTACTACCTGAGCTAACCGGGCTATACATATTTTGCAATACATACTATTAGGCTGTGAGCTAGTAGGAGAAACCCTCCCCCCCCAGGGGGAATTTTGTAGGGTATGATTTTCTGAAAGAACATACAGTAAGTTTCAAAATGAGACATGTGTGCCATCTGAGCGTTGGGGCTTTAGTGAGTTTTGGGGGAAAACGTTGCGTTTTTAGACAAAAATCGCCGAAATCTGGAATTATTTTTTAGAAAAATAATAAAATATATTAGAACCAATTTGAATTGATGGAATCTTTCTCGGAACGCATCTCTACGTGTCCCAAAATATAATTTGTGGATCCGATGCTTAAATATTGAGATTTTGGGTAAAAATGTTAAAAAATTGAATAAAATCGCTGATTTCTGTAATACATTGGGGATATTTAACTAAAAAATATAAAAATATCTAATACAATAGAAAAAAGAAATATTGTAACCTTTTTGGGCAGGGTAAGGTCCAGTGATTCAGTAGAAAAAATTCCCAAACCGCATGATGTTTGGAAATGCCTTAATTTTGGGGCGAAAAATGTGTATTTTTGTCAAAAATCGCCGGAATCTGGAATTATTTTTTGAAATTAGTTTGAACATAAACTTATCAAACTGAAGCAATAGAATGTTGCATGGCATACATATTCAAGTTTTTCCTGACACATTATATAACATATGTGCTCAAATATTGGCATTTTAGGGCAAAATGTTGGAAAAAATTACAAAAATCACTGATTTCTGTAATCCATTGGGTTATTGGGTTAAAATATAGAAACAAATTTAATACAATTGAATAAGGACACATTGTAACATTTTTGGATAGACAAAGGTCCAATAATTAAGTAGAAAAAATTCCCGAACCGTATGATGCTTGAAAATGCCTTATTTTTTAGGCGAAAAATGTGTATTTTTGTCAAAAATCGACGGAATCTGGAATTATTTTTGAAAAATAGTTTTAACATAAACTTATCAAATTGAAGTTATATAATGTTGCACAGCATACATATTCAAGTGTTTTCTTGCATCATATATAACATATCTGCTGAAATATGTTGGAAAAAAGGACCAAAATCACTATTTCTGCAATCCATTGCGGGTATGGGGTTAAAATCTAGAAAAATATATAATACTGGTACAATAGAAAATAGACTGTAAGCTAGTAGGAGTAACCCTCACCCCAAGGGGAATTTTGTACACCCTATTTTTCTGAAAGCCCATTATGTGTAGAGCATTTTGGAACATGTACGTGTACCAACTGGCGACTTGGACTTTATCACGTTACCGGTATTTCGAACATGATACATAGAGCTATATACAGTATACGTTATAAATAGAGAAATAGTGTTGAGCGACGCTCTGCGTACGGCCACTGGGCCGACCCACAGATTTTGCAACACAACGGGACCGGTGGCCAGCTGTTGGCAAAGGTCCCCAGTACATGTGGCACTCGGTCGCTAGTCCATATTAAGAGAAAGGCTACCCGAGTTCGAGTTTCGAACATGGCACATAGAGCTATATACAGTTATATAGAAGGATATAGTGTTGAACAACCTTCGGCCGATGGGCCGACACAGATTGGGTGACACAACGGGACTAGTGGGCAGCCGTCGGCAAAGGTCCCGGCAACGCGTGGCATTCAATCGCTAGGCTGTATCAGGGGGGATGCTACCCGAGTTTGGGTCTCGAACCTCGTAACTTACCTAAAGATTTATACAGTATAGTTATGTATGTATAGAGGGAAATAGCATTGAGTAAACATCGGCTGATGGCCGCTGGACCGATCCACATATTTTATGACACAACGGGACTGGTGGCCAGTCGTCGGCAAAGGTCCCCGCTATGCGTGGTACATGGTGTCTAGGCCTTATCAGGGTGAGGGCTACCCGAGTTCGAGTCTCGAACATGGCACATAGAGCTATATACAGTTATATATAAGGATATGGCGTTGAACAACCTTCGGCTGACGGCCGCTGGGCCGACACAGATTGGGTGACACAACGCAACGGGACTAGTGGGCAGCCGTTGGCAAAGGTCCCGGCAACGCGTGGCATTCAATCACTAGGCTGTATCAGTGGGGAGGCTACCCGAGTTCGGGTCTCGAACCTCGTAACTCACCTAGAGCTTTATACAGTATAGTTATGTATGTATAGAGAGAAATAGCGTTGAGCGACCATCGGCCGATGGCCGCTTGACCGATCCACATATTTTGTGACACAACGGGACCGGTGGCCAGCCGTCGGCAAAGGTCCCCGCTATGCGTGGTACATGGTCCCTAGGTCTTATCAAGGTGTGGGCTACCCGAGTTCGAGTCTTGAACATGCAACATAGAGTTATATACAGTTAAAAAGAGGGAAATAGCGTTTAACGACCTTCGGCCGATAGCCGCTCGGCCGACCCACATATTTTATGACACAACGGGACCAGTGGCCAGCCGTCGGCAACGGTCCTCGCTACGCGTGGCACTCGGTCCCTAGGTCGTATCAGGGGGAAGGCTGCCTGAGTTCGTGTCTCAAACATGCCACATAGAGCTATATAGTACAAAGCTTTGAACGACCCGCAGCCGACGGCCGCTGGGCCTACCCACAGGTATTGTGACCCAACGGGAACGGTGGTCAGCCGGCGGCAACGGTTCTCGCTATGCGTGGCACTCAATCCCTAGGTCGTTTCAGTGGGATGGCTTCCCGAGTTCGGGTCTCGAACATAGAACCTAGAGCTATATACAGTATAGTTATATAGAGAGAAATAGCCTTGAGCGACCCAATGCCGATGGCCGCTGGGCCGACCCACAGGTTTTGTGACTCAACGGCGTGGCACTCGGTCGCTAGACCGTATAAGGGGAGGGCTACCTGAGTTCGGGAGGAGGGGGGTGTCTACAGCCAGCTCAAAAACTAGTAAATGATGTGTTGTATTGTTCGGGAGGTTCTGTCATGCCATTTTTTAACAAATTCTCATAAGGTATCAGCTAGAGCAGGCTTGTTTGAGCAAATAAAATGTCAGCCTGCCATGCACTCCTTGGAAACATATGATTGGTCAATGGCAATATCGCCAGGTGAGAATAGGAATGTTCCATAGAAGAAAGACGGCACTTTTTTCTCTCATCTGGCGATATGTCGTTGTAACATGTATGTTTAAATTACTTTTTGAAGAAAACAATCCAGATTTCGTTTATGTTTTATTAAAAACACATTTTCCTCCAACAAAATAAAGCAGCATTTACCATCTTCTGATGGGTTTTCTGGTATATTATTGCACATTGGACTGCAAAAATGTTACAATATTTTTTTCCCCATTATTTCTATGCACTTTTAATTGTTTCCCAATACCTCAATGCATTACAGAAATCGGCGATTTTAGTCATATTTCAACATTTTGCCCTAAAATATAAATACTTGAGCATATATATTATATCTGATATAATAAATGACTTGGATATGTATAGTGTGCAACATTTTATTGCTTCAATTTGATAAGTTTATGTTCAAACTATTTTTAAAAGATAATTGGAGATTCCGTTGATTTTTTACGGAAATACACATTTTTCGCCTGAAAATTAAGGCAATATTTTAAACATCATATGGTTCATGAATTTTTTCTACTTAATTATTGGACCTTTGTCTATCCAAAATGTTACAATATGTCTTTATTCTATTGTATTAAATTTTTTTTTTCTAAATTTTAACCCAATACCCAAAATGGATTACAGAAATCAGCGAGTTTTGTCATTTTTTCCAACATTTTGCCCTAAAATGCCAATATTTGAGCACATATGTTATATATGATGCCAGGAAAAACTTGAATATATATGCTGTACAACATTTTATTGCTTCAATTTGATCAGTTTATGTTGAAACTAATTTTAAAAAATATTCCAAATTCCGGCGATTTTTGACAAAAATACACATTTTTCGCCCCAAAATTAAGGCATTTCCAAACATCATGCGGTTTGGAACTTTTTTCTTTTTAACCACTGGACCTTGCCCTGCCCAAAAAGGTTACATGTTTCTTTTTTCTATTGTATTAGATATATTTCTAATTTTTAATTAAATACCCCCAATGTATTACAGAAATCAGAGATTTTATTCCATTTTTTAACATTTTTACCCAAAATCTCAATATTTAAGTATCGGATCCATAAATTATATAGTGGGACATGTAGAGATGCGTTCCGAGAAAGATTCCATCTATTCAAATTGGTTCTAACATATTCCATTCTTTTTCTAAAAAATAATTCCAGATTTTGGCGATTTTCGTCTAAAAACGCAACGTTTTCCCCCAAAACTCACTAAAGCCCCAACGCTCAGATGGCACACATGTCTCATTTTGAAGCTTAATGTATGTTCTTTCAGAAAATCATACCCTACAAAATTCCCCCTGGGGGGGGGAGGGGGGTCTACAGCCAGCTCAAGAACTATATGGTGAAAACCTAATGCGCTAATGGAAGTCACGTGATTGCAGAAAGGTAAATATGGTGGGTCCCACTTTATTTACAAATAATAATTAAAAGCTTTTTTTTTCAAACTCACGAATGTATTACTACAGACTTCTTACGGTCTATGCTCATGTTTTGATGTATACATTTCACTGAATAAAAGTCAGACGGTTATTTGGTTATGCTCAATATCTGCTTACTTACGGACAGTGTCCCTTTA